>AYEL01089683.1:0-31791 GCA_000484575.1 Olivierus martensii | reverse complement strand
TTGATTTTTTTTTTTTGCTTGAATTAAAATTTAAAAATATACTATATATAATTGGTCATAATAAATTAGAAAGAAAAAAATAAATTCGAAAATTATCAAATTGTATTAAACTTATTAAAACTTATTTCTATCATAAGAATAATAATAAAAATAGAGCCTATTAATTAATGGAAAGATAAATATACTTCTAAAATTTTAATTCATTTTAAGTAATCCTGTTAACTTAAATACTTTGTTTGTGAATAACATAATTTCAAAATCAATTTAAAAAGTAAGCTTTCATGCAGTTCCATAGCTTTTGTTTTTAACTTAAGGAAAATCGAGAGTTATGTTGTTTCCATGTTGGTTTCAGCGGATAGGTCTTAAAATGGCCACAATAAAGTAAAGAAAGTAATCTGTGTGATTGTTTTATCTTCCCTGCTTTTAAATGGAGATTAATAATCTTGGTAAATTTAAGTTTGTGATATTTCGTTTAAGTTTAAAAAAAAAAACTGTTTACATTTACGTTAACTTTTATAATTATATACCGAGATATTACAGTATTCGCAAAAATTAACATATTCTTTTCGATGTAAATTTTGCTTTTGAATAATTTTACCATTAGATTTTATTTAAAAAATGCACACAAACAAAGAATGATTTAAATATTTCTTATTTGAAATATCATGATTTAAAAAATATATGAATAGAATTTGATATCAATATTTTGGGAATTGAAAATCGATAAAGCACAGAATTTGAAAGATGATTTTCATTAATAAATGGAATTTTGTGACTGAAAGTGAAATAAATTTATAAAAAACAATAAAAACATTGTTTTTTTAAAGCTTAATATTTTAGGCTGTTGAATATATAATAAGCATTTTTGTAAATAGTAAACTTTTAAGATGATTATAAATTTAAAATATTTATAAAAGGATTAATTTAAAACTCGCTAATTTAAGAATTTATGCTAGACTGATTATTTATATATTTTCTTCTCTTATCGCTTTTTATTATTCTAATTATATGTGAACGTTACTCTTACAGTTAGATTGAAAATTGAAAACGTGAAATTCAGAATTATAGTTATTTTGTGATATTCTTTATAAAATTAAGCTACTGATTATCGATTTTTTTTTTTTAATTTTATGTTGCGGATGACCCAATAACCTTAATTAAATAACCGCGATTTTAAGCCCTTAATCATCTTTTCAAAAATAGTTTGATTATGTTTATGTTTTATATTTTTAATAATAAAACATAACAAACATTTTGTTATATAAAAACATTAATATATATTAATGTCTTATGTTTTATATTTTTAATAATAAAACATAACAAACATTTTGTTATATAAAAACATTATGTTATATAATAAATTTTGTTATATAAAATCATTAATATATATTAATGATTTTTTCCAAATATTGTTTTGTTACCTGTAATCCTTATTTTTTGGATTTGTTTTGAGGGGATCACCCGTATTTACTTTTCTAAGGTGTTTTTATCAATAAAATAAAATAAATAAACAAATAAGGCAATAAAAATAATTTGAATTATTTTATACTTGATAGTTTATTAATTTAAGATCTATTTATTGTTTAACATTATTATTAATTTTAAAATACATCAGGCTCTTTTTGATTTATATTTTCACTAACATTCACATGATTAGGAATCATTCTAAAGGAATTTGATTTAGAACATTTTTCTATCACAACATATTTTTTGAACTTTGACACGTACCACAACACCCCTTGGATAGAGTTTCACATTCTGTTGTATTGAGTCTACTCTCGGTGGTTCATTTAATTCAGTCACAGTGGGGAAAATTCGTGATTTGCGTTCTTTTACTCGCAAAAGGCGCCGAAATGGCAATCATCAGAAGAAAATGGAGCAGGTGGCCTTGTGGATTATGTCTTGTCAGCAATATGTATCTCAGGTAGGAACGTGTTCATATCGTGTCATGCACATTATGCTTTCGTAATGTCGAAAACAGCCGGCGCTAAAATGGGCTGTTTTCTCGAACAACGTTTTATTTGATGACGAATGATTAATTTTTAATATTGGAAAAAAAAATCATCATCTGGCTTGAGCCGACTGCACAATCACTACTTCAAGAGCCTCCCAAACCTGTCGTTTGTTCTTAAGCACACCACCCGGTGTTGGGGGAGGGAAACTATACATTCCAGTCTCTGCCTTAATATTGGGAAGTTAACATCATATGTAAACTCATGAAGATCTCGAGAATTCTGCAACATGATATCGTATGCGCAGGTGAGATGCTTTTGCACTTGTGTTTAACATCTTGAACGTAAAAAAATTAAAAAAAAAATATTACGGAAGTATCTGATTACGCCTGATTTACCGTGTTTCCTTTCTTCTTCTTGCCGTTTTTGACAACAGATGATGATCACAAACTTACTTTTTAGTAAATGTGCTAAAGTTAAAGATTAAAAACTTTTATTTCCGTTTAGTGCAAGGATAGACAGTATTTTTAATTAAGATATAAAAAGAAATTTCTTTAATTATCTTAATCAGTCATTTAAAAGTCAATTAACCGAAAATTAAGTTTTTCAAAGTTTATTTTTTCTGTTGATTTACATTTCTTTGTTTTTAATTTTTGTATATCTAGTAATTTTAATTATAAGATTAAATTATATTTAAATATTTTATTTTTCATCATGAAAGCTAATACTTTAATATTTAAATACTGGAATGTTATTTACATGTTCAAACATTTTTTGACCACTCTTAAATTTCTGAAATTTTCGTTTTGACTTTTTAAAAATAAAACGTAAAAGGAAGTGGATTTGATGGATGAATAAAGGAAGTTTTTTATATATCTATCTGATCATATATATACTGTATACCTTAAACGAACAGCGTCAATGTAGTAATAGGCCACATCTTCCTAAGCCCCATCCATTTGCCTTCTGGCTAGACGCGGTTCCAATAAACTACACCTGAAGCGGAAGTAGATACGCAATTTTTTATGTAACATATACGCACGGCATTATCGGAAATTTTAAGTTTTTTTTTTTTCTTCCTCGGGGCCGATCTGTGAAGAGTTCTTGTACGACCACAAAGGCAGAACCAGCGAGATGAACAAGATAAATGGGGCCTTGGAGGACAAGGGAGCTTTAGTGATAGCGACTGATAGATGGTCAGTAATGTGGGTCAGATTTTACAGAAGCTGCCAAGAATCGCTGTCATCCGTGAGAAAAGTAACGGATGTAACGTCTAGTTAATTCCGGTCACTGAAGTTCCTATTGGCTATCAAGAGAAATAACGTTTTAGTTCAATATAAAGAAATACGTGAGCAACCTTTCTCCTAAGGAATAATTTAGACGCTCTTGAAAAGTATAAAATTGTTTCCTATATTAGAAAATATCTTCTCCGGTTTTGTTTTCTTCCGACTTGAAATTAAATCAAGCTTCTTTTCGGATTGAATTTTTTATAAGCTTTGTGCAATTCTATTATTTTGTTTGAAATAAACATTATAAATTTTAAATGAAAATTTCTCAGTAATTTGTAAATATTTATGAAATATTTGGAAATTCAATAACGTCATAGCAATATTATTATAAATAATTTTTGAATGCTTATGATTGTCATTTCTTTATTATTCTGTTTCTTTTTTTTAAATTAACTGTTGAAATAAACAGCAACTTTTTATTAGCATATATACAATACAGTATTGAAAAAAAAATCTATCATTCCATTTTTAAAACGAAATTTTCTAAGTTTATGTAAAATATTTTTTCTAAAATAAATAATTATCTCAATTTTTCTATTTGTAAGAAATCAATATCATAATTATCTGTAATTTAGCTTCAAACTAAAAATTTTTAATATCTATACAAAATTTGCATTTATTTTTAAATATATAAATTGTACAATTTGATATATTTCATTTTGCTATTACAATAGAATCTATAAAAATATTTTAGTTGCCATAAGACATTTAATAGAGAATTAAAATTTAGTTAATTTTTATTAATTTCATATTGAAAATAAATAATTGAAATTTTAAAAACAACTTCATACTAATATATATATTAATTCAAAATTTTTATTATCTAAATTTACTTCATATCACCAAAAATTATAATTACACTCAAGTTTCAAATTAGCCATTTGGATAGTGCTAATTATAAAGTCAAGAATAAATTGCTAAGATATCTTTATTTATTTTGAATGCAATTTAATCTTGATCTTTAATCCTAATTACATTTAAAATAAATTATGATAATATAGTAATTTTATGCATCATAAAATTTTAAATTAAAATATAAATCCTAACATATGAGTTATTTTAATGACTAGTAGTATTGTCAATAGATTCAACAAATGATTGCTAAATAAATTTGCCAATTATATGGATAATTTATAATGAATTCTCTTTTAATAAATTATCAATTTTATAAAATTATGCAAACTTATTTTTTGATATAAATGTCATCACTGAATATAATATTTAAAATAAATTCCTTTATAGTATTTACTAAAATTCACATATAAATTACATTCTTGTTACTGAAAAGTTAATATCAATATCCTATCTTTCTTTCATGGCTTTCTCCTGTTTGGCACAACTGCTACTTCTGCACCTCTCACACTGCTTGTTGCAAAACCCTTGTACTGCTCTGCACTAACTGCATGTGATGGTGTTCTCCACTGCACCATTACCTACCCTACCCACTTCCCGTCCTAGTACCTATGATGCACTCTTCTGCCATGGCAAGTACAGCCACCGGCACTGCCATCTGTAATGCCGCTAGTGTCACATATTGTGATGAGAAAGGACAGGTATCACATATCACTAGGCTTTCCACTATATTTCTTTCTCTTATCTAATAAATTCCTTTCCTATACAACTGCTGGCTTTTTTTTCCTAACACAAACAGGAATGATGATTATTTTTCATAATTTTTAATAAACATTAAAGTATATTTTTATATAGAAGCATTAGCAAAGCATAACAAAATGAATATATATTAATTACTTGATAAAACTATGAAATATGATTTAAATCAATCTAATTTTCATATATTATCATTAATAATAAAATATAAAAAAATAATTGTAATTTTAATATATATGGATATAATTTTATAGAAAATATTTATTACTGTATTTCAATTATATGTAGCACAAAGATATTTTAATAGATAAATATAATATAATATTTAGTATTATATCACTTTCAGCTAAAATTATGAATCAAAGACTTTTTTAAAGATACAAATTTATTTCAATAAACATTATACAATTATGCAATAATTTTGAATCATTAGCAATAAGAAAAATATATTATGTATTGAATATAACTATTATTAATAATTTAAATACAGGTATCCCTCCTACAACACGGTTTCACTCAAACACGATTTGAAAATTGCGGAAACCCTCATATAACATGGTTTTTATTTAACACATTTAGAAAATTATATTAACTTCCTACAACACAAAACATTTTCATTAATTTTTGTAAATCCATACTAGGGTATAACACACAACATTCATTAATTTTTGTAAATCCATACTAGGGACACACAATACACACACAAAATGCAATCATTGTAAATACTTTGCTAAATTTAATCATAAATGCAATTTTGCTAGTTGGCTGGGAGAGGATGATATGCAGTCTATTTTGGATTTTGATTTGAAATTGAATTAATTTTGTGATTGCATTAATTGTCACCATTTGAGTATTTTGTGTTCCAAACGTACAGTTCTCGGATAAAAAATAAGATTTTATTCTTCAATAGAGGAATGTGTGAAAGAGAAGAAAAACATTTTATTCATAAATTTTTTTTGGGGGTATATGCTAAGGAATGATTGTATTCTAGTCTCCATTCATTTCTTTTCAATCATGATTTGTAACTTACTTATTGAATTGCCCTCGTAATTTTAGCAAAGTATTTTTCAATGATGGCATTTTATGTGTGTATTGCATGTCCCTAGTATGGATTTACAGAAATTAATGAAAATGTGTGTTGTAGGAGAGAAAACAAAATTTTCTAAATGTGTTAAATAAAAATAGTGTTGTAGAAGTACCATGCTATATGAGGGTTTCTTCAATTTTCAAATCATTTTGGAGCAAAATCATGTTGTAGGAAATTGTGCTATAGGAGGGATACCTGTATACAATCATAAAGAGACTAATTGAAGTATATGTATATTCCCATACTTCAATTTTTTTTTAATTTTTTATAGCAGCAGTTTCTAGAATTAATATTGCACTTAATGCAAAAATGTTGTTGTTTGTTATGAGCATAAAATATTATTAATAAGAACTATTTTCATTTGTTGAGTTACTTAAATTAATAATATTTAAGTAAATGATGAGAACTTGCCATAGCCAAAAAAATTACAAGAGATTGAAAAGAATTTCTAACATATTTTTTCAAATGCTGTTGTTTTACTTTTTTATATATAAAATCACTCTTATCTCACAAAAGTTTACATTTAGAAGTATTTATGAAATTTCTTTAAAGTAAAATATTTATGAAAATATTCTTTTATCTTCTTAATTTTTTTTAAATATCTTTCCTCTTATAATAACAGAACAGAGCTATTCATATAATATACTGTAAATAGTGATGGCTTTGTAGATATATGAAAATATTTTTGAGAATAAAACTGTACCATTCTGCTAAACACGTTTATTTATCTATCTTAAATTTTACAAGATTATATATTAATATACTAATAAGCATATTTTTATGCAGAATTGGATTTTAAAAATTCTAAATTTTTGATTTAGGCTGTTGATTTATGGTTATTCAGAAAAGAAGCCAAACAGAAACTAACTACTTTAAATTGTAGACGGAATTCATCTTTTATAAAAAATTCTACAGAAAAAGATTTGGGACTAATAAATTATAATATAGTTAAAACTGAAGAAATTTTGTCTAATAATCATAAAACGGAATCTGTAGATACTCATAAATCTTCACTTGAAACTAATGGAATTCTTCCAGAAGTATCCAAAGTGCAGCCACTTGAAAATAACTGTTCTCATTCAAAACCCACAGTCGAAATATCATTAAATCAGAAGAACTCTAAACTGCCAATAGAAGAAGTTAAGAAAACTAAGTCAGTTCTTCTTATCATTCCACCAACAATTAATAAGACTATAGTTGCACAAGAGACATTGCAACAACCTCAATTACAGAACTTTTTAGCTAAACAGTTACAAGAATCATCTCCTAAGAAGATCATTCCAGTGCCTTTAAATTCGAATTTTCCTAAAACATCTCTTGAACCCACATGTGTTTCTCAAGTAATGAGTATGACATTAAATAACAAAAATAATTTATGTCAAAAGACAACCACAAATAATTCCTCTTCAGTAGCAGATCTCAATTTGAACACTTCACTTAATGGATTGACAACATTTGTGAAATGTATGGACAATCAAGGCAGAATACTTCTTGTTCCACAGAGTTCAGTGGTAAAACTGCCCAATTCACTAAAGACTAAAAGTGGAATAGGAGAATCTCTAATTCAATCAAACCAAAACAATCAATTTTCAGCAGAATTTCAGAAATTAAATGCAAAATGTGCATCAAAAACTCAAAAAAATGTGTCCTCTTACATGCTAAAAGTTCTACCAAATCATACTGGTAGCATGAATCAAGTAATTCTTATTCCAGCTAGCCAAACTAATGTAGATAATGAACATTCATTGAAAAAAGTTCCTTCGACAAATCTTCATTCAGTCAATTTCAGTAATCTGTCATCAAACAAAACACTAGATAAGTCCATTTGTTTTGATAATATTTTATCTGGGAAAAATAACACAAAAATAACTAAAAAGGATGATGCTTTAGCTCTAAAGAAAGCATTACTTTCTATCAGGTAACACATATTTAATAATTTAATTCATATTTATTTTATTTGTAATATAATATTATTTTTGCCTTAGGTTAGAATATTATGAAACTATGTTTGAACTGACAAACAAAGTAGTAAAATTGTTTCCTCTTATTAATAAAGATATAGGTAAGTTATTAAGAATTTCTTTTACTCTGACATTAATATAAAATTTTGTATTATGGGTAACAAGTAAAAAAAAATAAATATATCTGACCTTTATTTATTTTACAACTTCACTTTTTTATGATAGATTAGACCATATTTAAATTTAATGTTAGAATATAAAATCAAATTTAGGTAATGTCTTCTGTAATTTTAAAAATTAATTAATCAACAAAACATTATAAAAAGTAATGTAAATATGAAGAATAAATAAAATCGTAAAAAATACTAAATACAGTCGGACCCAGTTAATATGTGGTAGTCGGGGTCTATGGTTACTAAACCATGGTTTAAGTGAACCACAAGTTACAGTATTAATATAAATTGAGCAATAATATAAGTTCCAACATTGATATGATTTTTCTGTGTGATTTGACCAATACAAAATGGTTGAACGTGCAGCTAATCTCACGAAATAATGACGAAGATGTCTAGGAGTGATATCACAAGCGATTGCTTATCAAGATTGTTTATCAGGGGAGCCATGGCAAAACCACGTGTTAAGCATACTTGCATGTTACTGAACTGCATGTTAACAAGGTCCGACTGTATTTTTAAAATTCAAAATTTGTATATAGCAGTATAATTATTTTTATTTTCAGTGAAAGTAGTAGCATATAATTCAAACTGCTTATTGTAATTTTTTCTTTTCTCTTATATTGATATAGTCTCCAACATATTATACTAATACTTTTCATTAAAATCAGTCTTGTAACCAAATCATAGCTGGTTATCAGTTTGATCTTTTGCTAATTTATAATTTAATTTTTTTTCTCTATAATCATTATCTTAACTAGTTTCCAAATTCATTATGTATCTTTTTTAATACAGGTAGGCCTCGATTAGTGCGATTTTGATTAGTGTGACTTATAATATTGATAATTATTCGATTAATGCGAGTTGTAAGCATAGACCAGTTTTACTAACAAAGGTCCATTTAATTCGATTAATGTGAGTTGTAAGCATAGACCAGTCTTACTAACAGTCCGTCCCCTTTTATGATGTCAATTAACAAATTAATGTTAATTTTCGTTTAGTCCATCCCCTTTTATGATGTCAATTAACAAATTAATGTTAATTTTCGGTCTAATGCGAGTTGTAAGCATAGACCAGTTTTACTAACAAAGGTCCATTTATTCGATTAATGCGAGTTGTAAGCATAGACCAGTCTTACTAACAAAGCTGTCCGACTTATAAAAATGATACCGTTTTTCAGTTAGTGCGAGCAAATTTTCATTAATGTGAGTTGTAAGCATAGACCAGTCTTACTAACAAAGGTCCGTCCCCTTTAATGATGTCAAATGCGAGTTGTAAGCATAGACCAGTCTTACTAACAAAGCTTCGCCTCTTTTTGCGAGTTGTAAGCATAGACCAGTCTTACTAACAAAGCTCCGTCTCCTCCTATGATGTCAATTAACAAATTACCGTTAATTTTCGGTTAGTAAAACCTAACTGATGTCAATTAACAAATTACCGTTAATTTTCGGTTAGTAAAACCAGATTGATGTCAATTAACAAATTACTGTTAATTTTCGGTTAGTAAAACCAAACAAGTGTCAATTAACAAATTACCGTTAATTTTCGGTTAGTAAAACCGGACGAAGAGTTGTAAACACAGATCAGTCTTACTAACAAAGCTCCTTTTATGATTCAATTAACAAATTACCGTTAATTTTCGGTTAGTAAAACCGGACGAGGAACAGTTGTAAACACAGATCAGTCTTACTAACAAAGCTCCTTTTATGATGGCGTTAACAAATTACCGTTAATTTTCGGTTAGTAAAACCGAATGAGGAGCATAACACAGATCAGTCTTACTAACAAAGCTCCTTTTATGATGTCAATTATAATTACCGTTAATTTTCGGTTAGTAAAACCGGACGAGGAGCAGTCCAAGACCAAGATCTACCGTTAATTTTCGGTTAGTAAAACCAGACGAGGAGCAGTCCAAGAATACCTACTAACAAAGTTCCGCTCCTTTTATGATGTCAATTAACAAATTACCGTTAATTTTCGGTTAGTAAGATTTATGATGTCAATTAACAAACTACCGTTAATTTTCGGTTAGTAAAACCATGATGTCAATTAACAAATTACCGTTAATTTTCGGTTAGTAAAACCAGATTGATGTCAATTAACAAATTACTGTTAATTTTCGGTTAGTAAAACCAAACAAGTGTCAATTAACAAATTACCGTTAATTTTCGGTTAGTAAAACCGGACGAAGAGTTGTAAACACAGATCAGTCTTACTAACAAAGCTCCTTTTATGATTCAATTAACAAATTACCGTTAATTTTCGGTTAGTAAAACCGGACGAGGAACAGTTGTAAACACAGATCAGTCTTACTAACAAAGCTCCTTTTATGATGGCGTTAACAAATTACCGTTAATTTTCGGTTAGTAAAACCGAATGAGGAGCATAACACAGATCAGTCTTACTAACAAAGCTCCTTTTATGATGTCAATTATAATTACCGTTAATTTTCGGTTAGTAAAACCGGACGAGGAGCAGTCCAAGACCAAGATCTACCGTTAATTTTCGGTTAGTAAAACCAGACGAGGAGCAGTCCAAGAATCCGTTAATTTTCGGTTAGTAAAACTGGACGAGGAGCAGTCCAAGAATGGTTAATTTTCGGTTAGTAAAACCGGACGAGGAGCAGTCCAAGAACAGTCGAGTCTTACTAACAAAGCTCCTTTTATGATGTCAATTAGCAAATTACCTTAAATTTTCGATTAGTAAAACCGGACGAGGAGCAGTCCAAGAACAGTCAATTTTCGGTTAGTAAAACCGAACGAGGAGCAGTCCAAGAACGGTCACAAGTTTTTGGTTAGTAAAACCGGACGAGGAGCAGTCCAAGAACAGTCACTTTGCTTTGAAGGGGTGAAACTTTCGGTTAATAAAACCGGACGAGGAGCAGTCCAAGAACGGTCACACTTCGGTTAGTAAAACCGGACGAGGAGCAGTCCAAGAACGGTCACACTATTGCTCCGCCTCCTTTTATGATGTCAATTAACAAATTACCCTTAATTTTCGAAGTAAAACCGGACGAGGAGCAGTCCAAGAACAGTCACTTGGCTTTGAAAAACCGGACGAGGAGCAGTCCAAGAACGGTCACACGATTTTGAAGGGGAACATCAGAAAGATGGGCTTTTTGCCATTAACTGTTTAACATTACTGTATTATTATTTAGCTTTGCTATTGTATACATACAGTTTAGTACAGAATTTTCTCTTTTAAAATGTATCGAAATGGATAAAAGGAAGAACACTTTTGACGATAAAACAGGAAAAGACGAAATGGATAAAAGGAAGAATCTTCTGATGATAAAACAGGAAACGAAAAAAAGAAGAGGTTAATGATTATGCTAATTTTGATGATAAAACAGGAAACGAGAAAAAGAAGAGGTTAGTGATTACTCTACAGCAAAAAGTAGATGTGATTGAGTGACATACAAGCATACTTTATTAAATTTTTTTAAAAAAAAGTTACCATTGAAAGTATAGGAAGTGTCCCATCTGTATTAGTAATCTGTGCTTATAACTGGCTTCGACTGTAGTTATTCAGGTTCATAAGAAATGAATAAATATATAAAGAAAAAATTCGATAATATCATGCTGGGCATTCGGGATTTTCCCATTTCTCCGCGATTATCTCTGCAACCTTGCGTCCTACAGCGATAATTTATGCACTGCATGAAAACCCTGAAAATTTCGGATAATCTATATTAATATTAATTATTCTATTTATAATTTAAAATTATTTGAATTCAACTGTGGTTCATTCTTATTGTAATTTATTATTTTTGTTATTGGTATTGTAATATATTGCTGAAGGAGGATTAAGAATCAGCCAAAAAATTTCCAGTAAATAAAATAATTAGTTAATTAATTAATTGATATTAACTGCTATTTAGGTGCTATTCTAAGTTTTATTTATATTTCATGTATCAGAAATTAAACAGTTTTGAATTCTTAATAACTATGATTTTTAGATAAATTTTACAAATTATAAAATAAAAAATAAAACAAAACAATGCAAAATAAGGAAACAGTATTTTATTTATTAAAATCTTGTTATTTAATTATTTGAATGATATTGAATATTTATGAATTTCAAAATTTTCATTTCCCATATTATCCAAAACCATGTTCCTAATCTTATCTGATTTTAAATTCTACATTATTCTTTCAACATATGAAACTAATTTTAACTTGATTTATACTGAAACTGGTTTTGTTTCTGTTTCTTCTAGAAATTTTTTTATCCAAAGAACTCAGCATCTTTAGTACTGGTATACTGTATTATATATAGTAATTTGTGTATTTTTCATTTATTGAAATTCCAAGAAAAGCTGTGCAAAGATTAAAATTCCAAAAATTTACAATGAAATAAAACTCTTTGTGAGTCTCACTCTTTCTCTTTCTAATTATTTTGCTCATTTTACTCCAGATTCAGCTATCTTCTCTTCTTGTTAGATTATCCAATTAGAAATTCAAATCTTATCTCACGTGATTTGCAGATATAGAAAAGAAGATTTCTAGGATGAGTATATTTTGAATCAAAGAAAAGATCCAAGAATGTAACTATTTTGAAAACATTAAATGTCCTGAGTTTAAAATAATGTTTTTCACTTTAGTTAGTTCAAAAATACAAAAACCTTGTTATATGATCACTTATTGTATGCTATCTCTTTTATCATCAAAGATAGACAATTTTGGCCAATCATCAATAATGGAGAACATAATTGTAGCAAAAAAAAAATGGAAAATATCTTCAAAGAACAACTTAAAAGCACCATTCAGGTATTCCATATTTTAAAATTTTTGCTTAAATAATCTGTACTATTTTGTACCTATTTTTTGATTTGTGATGCTAATTTTCACTTTTGCAAAGAAAACATTTAATTATCCACCTATTATCATTATATTAGATATAATTTTATATCAAGTATATTGACATATACTACTGGCTTAATATTAACACATAAAAAATTAATTACTTTATATAAAAACAGATATATTTATTATCTAACTACTATATTAAATTTTTACAGTTTTTCTTGAAGGCTATATGGTAGGTTGATTCTTCGGACATTGTTATCTTATATAAAGTCATATTTTAACTGAATGTCATTTCTAATAGATAACTGTAAGACTCAATAGGTAAAATTATCATAAACTATTATATACTTCAGTGAGCAATAGTTTTCTATAATAGTTTTTATACAACTTCAGTCTTCTCTATGGATATAACCAGTGGTGAGCTATGAAAATTTTAACTAAGGGCTCGCACTTTATCTTACAAAAACAAAATATCAAATTCTAATTAAATGTTTTATTTTTACAAACACAAAAAATACAAATAATTGTGCATGAACAAGAAAACATTCTAAAATAAAAAAATTTTTTAAATTAAGAAAAAATTAAAAAAGCACAAAATATCACAAAAATTACATAAAATAATGAGTCAATTTAAATTTTAAAATAATTTAGTAATAACTTACTTATTGACTTCTTTTAATAGAAAACTAAATAATGGGACTTCATTTCATTGTCTTGATGATAAGTAATTTGATACCTAACAATAAATTTAATTAAAAACAGATGGCATTTTCCAGTACCTGTTTAAATTTTAGGTTTTCTACAATGCATTTGACTGAACTTAAACAAAATCAGATGAGATCCAATTCTCACCCTTCCCACATTTCAAAAACTCTTTTGTGTACTAAGTCCCTACTGCCTACTCTGCTTCAGAGGGCATTATTGCCAAATTGTCACTATTTAAGCTGTACATTCAAATATGCAAATGTGAGGAAGAGAAAGACTAATATAAGTCAAAGTATGAATATGTCACACAAGATGTGTTTTTCTTGGAATAAATAAACAAGCAAACAAAAAGAACAAGGGGCTCACAAATTAGAGACAAATTTAACAAAAGGCTCGCACAAGCCCCCTAAAGCTCATCACTGGATATAATATATATTTTTGAAGTCAGTTTGAACAAGCTCCTTAAAAAAAATGCATCCCTTATAATTCCATACCTAATATGGAGCAATATTCTACATCATAATTTTAACTATATCTTTTCATTTTTAAATGAAAAAGATATACATACACATACAATCTATATTTTATATTAAAGAGAAGAGAATAAATTTGAATGTTCATTTTGCCTAAGGTGTCAACAAGTCTGCAGTCAAGTTCTATTTCTGAAGTATACATATACCATATTACTCTATAATTCTCTCTAAAGTTAATAAATCAAGTTAAATCAATTTAAGTTTGCATAAAGAATTTCTGAAAACAATATATTTATAAGCAAAATTTTCAACAAATTTTGCTTATAAATATATTGTCTTCAAATATTGATTAGTATATTCCTTCTAATAGATTTTATTAAGTTATATTGTTTGCAGATAAAGGAATAAACAATTAATTAATTAAGTGAAATTCTAATCTCTTCAAAATTGCAGATTATAAGCATTTGTCTCATTTGTTCTAGGTATAAATACAATTCTGATCAGGCTGATTCTAAGTTTCATGCCACTCAAATAAAAGAAACATTTTCATACTCCGAAAGATTATGGAATTGTCTTCTATTGGATAATTATTGCTATGAAACAACAGCTTTGCAAAGATTGTTTCATCATATTCATTATTCTACATTTTCACTTACATGATTAATTCATTTAATGCAGAATATATCAGAACACAATAAATCTTAACAAAAAATTAAATCATTATGAGAAAGTAAAATAAAACTAGCAAATTAAGTTTAATTAATATGACATACTGGTATATATTTTTAATTTCTTGCTGTATTTTAAAAATTTTTATTTCATATTAGTAATTATAGAAGACATTTTAGAAATCTGTTTAATGTCACATTTTTGCATTATTTTATATAAATAGTGAAAATATCAATTTTAGCTTTCTAAAAATTATCTTGTATAACTATCCAGTGTTTTAGGAAACCTTGAGTGTATAAAATAGCATTTGTGTTTAATATATGATAAAATTTGTTTCTGAGTAACATAAGCAGTTATGCTGTCTGCTAAATTAATAATTATATAATAGCAAGTTTCTTCAATTTTTGTTACTGTACTTTTGTCTCTTACTGTATATTATAAACCTTAATGTAGCTAAGTTTCAAATTGTATTTTAAATGATATTATGTAAAACTGTTTATTACAAATTTTAAGTATTGTTTAATACATTATTGAATAAAATTCAGAAATTATTATGAAATCAAATTATTTATATATCTAAATATTTCATTAAAAGTGATTTATTAATTTTCAAGCATTGATTTTATTTTAAAAAATGTCAATTAAAGAAAGATATAATTCAATCTAAATTGTTATTTCAGTTCAATTAAAAAGCTTTTTATTTATTTAAATATTTTATTAACAACTTACGGTAACTGCTTTTCACGTGCTATCAATTTATGCATATATACTGCCCTGCCAAAAAGAAATCTTGACATTGCATAGCAAGTATATTTTTATTTATATAATATTACCTGTAAGTTTAATTTGAATAAATTTTATTTTAAACTGTAACATATAATCTTGTTCAAAATAAAATATGCTAATGGAATAATTTGTTATAGTCAGTGCTGTTATTCAAAATAATTAACAACTGGTTTAGTTATTTTTACTCAAAAATAAAATTATCTACAACTAATTATAAAGTAATGTGATCAATCTTAGTTTACAAGGCCCTGATAAAAGAGATCCTGATTTTATGAATAAATATAATTTGTAATGAAAATTTGATTTATGAGTTTACCTTACTTTTATGAGAAATTTTATAATGAATGAATGCTTTAAAAGTGGATTATCGCACATCTTTTTTAATGCGGAGGAAAATAACCAGTACCAATATCATTATCACCATTGTTTTATGCCAAATGGACCATTCATATATATATTTCAAATGGGAAACAGATTAACATACAACAACAAGCTTATTTATTGAACCAAAAAAAATCAGGTATTAATCCATCATCAATAAATTACAGACTATAGTTTACTGATGATGGGTTACTATTTGAAAGTGCTTTATATTAAAAAATCTTTTTGGTTTGATAAATAAGCTTATTGTTGTGTGTTAATTTGGTTTCCCAAAACAGAACTTTATGTATTAGGGAAATGTATTTGATTCCAGATCCTTATTATTGAAATAGAAATTTAATTCACTCAATTAATTCAATAAATTGCATGATAGGGATTGGTCATAAAATAATGGATGGAGTTCATAAGTTCAGAGCTGAAACCAATCAGAAAAAAATCTGAAGTAGCTGGAATTGAATCTGGATGGTCTAAGTTATAAAATAATATTTTATATTGCAGCCATCTGGTAAATAAATAATAATATTTAGTTTTTTATGAACATTACAAAATTGCATTCTTCAAATTCTTTTATTATATTTTCTTTTGATTTTTGATGAAACATGTAATATGATGAAACATGTAATATTGTATAATTTGTTTTTTATTAATGATTGAAATGAATTATTGTGGTTAATGTTTTTGCAAAAACACTTTATGAAATTACTAAACAACTGCAAGTATGGATTTTTGGAGGCATTTTCAGTCTTTCTTTCCAGTTTTTAGGCTGCTTTTTAATCAGAGATTAGTAAATAGCACTGCAGTTATATCCTTGTATAACTTTACACCACTTTCCCAATCAGTGGTTACTAAGTGAAAGACATTTCAGTGACCACCATGATCTATCCACACCCTGATAGAGTCAACAGGCAGTCTGGGCCACTCCTGAAAAATATGGAGGTATGAGACTTGAAATCTAATCTCGATCCTCCAAGATGTTAAGTGACTGCTTTATCTTATAGCCATCTTGAAGAATGAAAATTGAAAGGTTGGATCTATTTTTCTTTAAATGCATATGTAGATATAGGACCCTGAATTGAACTTGGATATTCCTAGTAATAAGCAATAGCATGTCAATCTATATGAATGAAGTTTTTATAATTGAAGCTAGTTCCATGCAAGCAACCAGCTTCTTCATCAGGGTCTCTAAGAAAAATGAATATTTTGGTTGTTTCATAACATTTAATGCTAATTACTAAAGTTATTTTGTCTTAATTTATATAATCAGACAATATTTGAACATATTTCAGAAAAAAATGATTGCCATTTTTTGGATTCAGGATACATTATAATGTTTTTAATGGAAATTAATGGCAATTTAGATTTAAATTTAGAAGAATTTGATTTACAAACATTTTCCAGAAACACTTTAATCTCATAAACTGAAGCTAAATTGTATTTGAAACAGGCACAATCCTATTACAAGTAGTCCTCGACTTACGACAGAGTTCCATTCCGTCTCCATAAGTCGAGGACTTTTTTAATTCTTGATTTGTTTGATTTCTGTTTTATTATTTTCATAAATTAAGTTTCTTTTACTTAAAGCAGTTAAACTTAAAGCTTTCCTTGCCTTCTTTTTTACATTGGAATTTTTATCAATAGTATTATTTCTTTTACTGGACATAACAGTTACAACAAAATATAATAATAAGGCTTTGCTTGTCTGACTAATGATGACATTGCGATGCGTATACAAAATCAATGTGATATTTGTATGTATATGCAAGCGATAAAACTGAATTAAAGAATTTTTAGTAATAATTTTTGGCTGTTGTAAGTGCAAATCATTGTAAGTTGAGGACTACCTGCATAATGCTGTTTTAGTTCATATTTTTATTATTTAACATGCTTGCGTAGAATTGACGGAGAGGAATCATGATTTCTGTTGGAACAAACTATTTTCAAATAATTATGTATAACTTTCAATGAATCTGTAATAATGACCTCTATAATAATTTATTATTGTTTTTATTTCACTTATATTGTAAAGCATTTAGCAAGATTACAAGAATTTAACTATGCTTTTTCATTTTCTGTTTCCACAACAAGTGGTTCAGTGAACCATACAAATTTTAACAACCAGTTTGCAGTAAGTCAGTGTTAACTAGCTGAATGGCAGCACTGATTATAATTATAAATTGATTCTATTAAGCTAACATATTTTTTGCTCTGTCTTAAGGCAAAAATTTGTAAATAATAAGTCTAAAGTAATATTGTTAATATATTACAAATAATTCAAAATTGAGAATTTACTATGAATATTTCATAAATGTTTAAAATATTTTATACATTTTTAACAAATTCTGAATTCTCATGCTCATTAATTATCTGCATAAAAGTCTCTTTTTATTCTTTAAAGATATAAAATTCTTAGATTATTTATATGTTATAAATAATAATTGTATCGTATGTTCAAAAATCTTTCATCATCAAAACATCACAAGAGCAAATATGATTATATACAATAATTGTAATGTCAATGGATATCTGAATATTTTGGCAGGTCATTGAATGTGTTATATATCGGTATCAAAAATTTAATTTTAACTTTCAATATACACATTTTACTTATATTAAAAAAGTCAATGGAGATATTACATATTAAGATTTAATTTTTAAATATGAATGTTAAATGATTGTAGAAAATTCTGATTAGAATTTTCATTAAAAATTATCAGTATTTATTAAAATTAATGTTTATAAATAAAAATAATTACTAATATATGAATATTTTTTCAAAATTTAACAAGTTTATTCAATACAATAATTTATTTTTTAAAAATGCTTGTGTAGATTTAATAATTTAAAAGCTTATTGTATACTGATTTTTGATAATTAAAAAAAAATGAATTAAAAATTTATATAGTAATCCCTCACTGATAATTAATTATAAGGAATTGGAAAACAGTATATCATACAGATATGTATTCATCAAACCATTAAAGAATCGAATTGGTATTGTATAAGAAAATGAATATACTCAGACCTCACTTAACGTCAATTTAGTTTGTTTTTTTTCTGAAATTGCATTAAATAATTAAGACAATATTTTGCTTTGAATTGTGAAATTCTGCATTTATGTTGTTCGGGGAATTATAATTCTTTTGGTAACATAATATTTACTTGCAATACATAAATAAAAATGAAATCTATTTATGTTAATATTCACTATCTTTAAGAAACTGGTAAAATGTTTGTTTATATTTTTTGAATAATATGAAAAAATTTGTATTATAAATATTTTTTCTTTTCTTTTAATATCTGAAATTTGATTTAATTAATAGTAATATAAATTCTGATTAAAAAAAAAAAAGATTTATTATATTTGTAAATATATCAAAAATAATTAACCTGATATGATAAATTGATTTGTATAAATTTTTCATCTGTTAATTAAACAAAAACAGCTATCTAAACAATAATCAAAAAGATGCAGTGTGTGCTCATGATCTTAAAAAGTTATTAAAAATACTTGAATATGTAATTATAAAATGATGCAAAATTTTAATCTCAAAATAACATGAAAATATTCTTATAAAATAACAGAATATTACAAAATTTTTATTTATTTATAAGTAATATATCTATAATCATAAAAAATCATTAAAATTTTTCTGTATAATACATTTTAAAAAAACAATTTATTTATACAAATTGTATTTTTGGAAGATAATATAAAGTGAGGGTTTACTGTATCAGTGTAATATTTTATATTAAATATTTTATAGAGATTTATATTTAAGCATTTTAAGTCTGTTATTTCGTTATACTGTATAAAATATATTCAAAAATATATATATATATTTATAGTTGCTGGACACCCTACCAGTTTGCCGAGATTTTAAATCTAGCCAATGTAAGAGGCCACAATGCCGTTATGTACATTTAATGGAAGGTAATAGATTTAAAACTTTTTTAATTGAATAATAAAAATATTCATTATTTTATAGATTATCAACTTTTAATATATTTATTCATTTCTTCGACTAAAGAATAATCCTTCAGTTAAGTTGAGATTTTACTGTTTTCAGATTATGTTGAAGTGGTGGATGGAAAAGTAACAGTATGCCGTGATGCTATGAAGGGAAAATGTAATCGTCCCCTTTGCAAATATTATCATGTGCCCTTACCACTCCCATTTTTTACTACACTACTCTGACAGGAAATAGAAAAACAATGACTGTATCACCATTGGGGTGTTTTCCTTGCTGAAGTAAAATGGACTTCAAATATGGCATGCAAACATTCACAAGTGCCCTGGTGAAATGATTTCAGAGCAAGTGTACATTTTTCTTCAAACCAAATCAAATTTCCCATCACTACATAAGTATTAGAATGCTTCCTGTGATATAGTATATATCTTGTCCTGCACTTTTGGAAGACATTCTGAGGGCAAAAATATTCCGTGTTCATGATGGCATCTAGTCAGATTGTTTATGTAAAGACAATTATCAAAAACAAAAATATATATACATATATAAATATATATCTATATATAACAACAAGTGTTGTCAAAAAAAACGAAAGGCCTATGATGTTATAGATAAACTTTACTGATTTGTGCCATTTATATTGTTTAGTTTTAATTATTACTCCAAAATTTTATATTATTACTCTATTTTAAGTTAGCTTCCATCATTGTCAACAAATTTTTTATTTACACAAAAGCAAAACTTGGCCCGAAAGTCTATGCAAACATGTTAAATGTTTTAAATGTGAAAGTTATAAAAATGATACAATTTTGATTTGTTATTATTTTTTAAGATTATATAATGATAAGGCCACAATGCAACAATGAGTTGAAATCAATAAAATGCTGTTTATATTGATCATGTCATAAAAAGTCACTATGGTTTACTGACCAGATAAAGGTATTTTTAATAATGTTTTGTATGTCATGTTGTTTTATTACTAGCATATCTTTGTAAATTCTGGTAAAATGTTGTCACTGATATTTCTATTCGCTTTAATAAAAGTTTTATATTATAAATGTTTAATCATGGAATATCCAGTGGTGACAAAATATAGAAGGAAATTTGTATATAAGAAAGGAAAAAATACCAAAACCCCAAAGCAAAAAAGTAATATTAAATAAATTGTTTGTTGCATTGTTTATATAACTATATAGATATTAATTTGGTTTGGCCATTAGTATAAGTTTGTATAATTATTTTACAGAAAAACATATTTTTGATCTATAAATATAGTCAAAATTTAATTTTTAAAAAAAGAAAAAAATGTGTAGTACCTGATCAATTTTAGAGATCATGTTTTTACTGTAAATGGAAATATTACCAAATTACTTATAGATAATGGTATGATTTAAATATGTGAATAGTTCTAATTTTGTTAACTTTATTATTTAATTTAACTTTGCTGTCCATAAAAGTATTTCTTTGATCAATTATTCTGACCACAGACAAATTGTCATTGCTTAATATGTGATTTACTTCTGGTCCATTTGAAAATTGAAATGAAAAAAAATATATAAGCAAAAGTTAGCAGATAGTATTAAAAAACCAAAATATTGTGTTATTAACACATATCAGTACAACTTGTGATTGACAGTGTGTCTGTGGTAAAATAAATTTAGTTTGACGAAAGATGTATATTGTGATTTTTCAAAATGTCAGTTTTTCTCATTGTTGATATGTATCTCAGTTAGCAGCATTACATAGACGAAAAACCGTAGGATCATACTCAGAAATTTGATATTAAGTACGACTCTAAGTGCAATAGTATATAGGATTTTCTCTATGTAATGCTTCTGACACAGCTAACAGTCCAAAGCTGTTTGTCCTTTACCTGTCCATCCATTATCTAATCTGTGACATTCCTGTAGTGTCTATAAATATAAAGTTCGTCTATACTGGATCTATTTTGTCATCTACTTTTACTGCGTGTAATGCTTTGTATTAGCTTGTACCCCGGAAGGCTAGAGTACTTTCTCTAAGCAGAACTAAATACTAACAGCACCATGTTCGTCTATACTGGATCTATTTTGTCATCTACTTTTACTGCGTGTAATGCTTTGTATTAACTTGTACCCCGGAAGGCTAGAGTACTTTCTCCAAGCAGAACTAAATACTAACAGCACCAAGGCAGGAAATACATTCATAACTCAACAAGTAATTAAAACACCAAGAACTAATAGTGCTTTCGATTTATTTCAAATCCTCTTCAGCTACCACTAAGAATATATTAATGGAAAGAGTTCCATAGAATGCACAAAACATTCTTTACAATTTCAAATTAAATACAGTTACTATAGCAACACAACCAATTTAAGTTTCATATAATATATTAGAATCAACCTAATAATAAATACAATGTTAATTTAACATAAAGACACATAAAAATTCAAACAATATATACATAAAAGTAACATTAATAAATATATTTAATTACACAAAGTTTACTTTTTAAGACTCTTATTTGGAAATATGTTAATTTCTATTTATGCACCATCTCCACACATTGTTGATAGCAGCTGGATCTAACTTATTAATTGGCTTACATTCCACACTTTTCTTATCAAAAATTGTCAATGTTTCAGCTACCCTACCCTTTTTAGGGTCCTTTTCTTTTAAAAGTAATTTAGCATTGTTCCAGTTCACATCCAGATCATTTATTAGCACCTTTTGCACCAAAGCTGTCGGAGCTGCATTATTCTGGATGTCTCTTCTGTGTTCAGGAATTCTTTTCTTTAGAGATCTGCCCATATAACCTATGTATTGACCCATTAGTTATTATCTCTATCAAGCACTGGTTTTTCATAAACACATGGAAGATACAAGGGATCGATCTTATCTTTATCGTTTCTTAGTAAGTTAAACAAGGTGTTTCTCCTGTTGAAAGTGAGCTTATAGCCAGTAATTCTTTCCAATTTTCTTTTATATTTCAGAGTAATCTCATTCGTGTCAAGGCTGTAGGCTGGTCTATCGATTATCTCCCTCTCTCTGTAATTCTCTTATGTTTACATCTTTATGTCTTATTCCATAACCGTGTGATGGTATTCTCTGTGTAACCATGGTGTACTGCCTGCTTTTTTATCCAATTGAGTTCTTCATCTATACTTGATGTTGTGCAATGTGTTAGGATTCTCTGGAGCAGTACCCTGAATGTTGCCATTTTATATGACCAAGGCTCGTTAGCTTCTGCTCTGATGAATAAAGGCTTATACGTGTCTTTTCTAAAACTTAGATCATATTCACCACAGACTATTTTGATTTGTATACAGAGATACTGTATCTCAGCTTCATTCCCTTTCTGTTTGACAAGCTATAGTCCCAGGGCTGGGTCAGATAATCTGTTGTGTAGATCAGATATATAATTGCCTCTTTCTGTTATAATAAGTACATCATCTATATACCTTTTATATAATTTAATACGGTTTTCTAGGGGTGGCAAAATAATTTCTTCTTTATACCTTACTACTAGCTCTGCTAAGACCCCGGCTAAGGGGCTGCCGATTGGCACTCCAATAGTTTGCAAGTAGAAGTTATTACTGTACAGAAAGTAAAAAGAATCTATACAGTAACAAGCAGGCTGGTTCTAGTTTAATCGAAGGATAGAGTGCCTTAAAATCATAGACTTCTAATATTTCTTCAGGCAATGGTCCTACTTCCAGAAGATTATCGATAAGTTCTCTAGATGAGGATACAGCCCATTTATAATCTTTCAATTTACTGGAACACCATTTAGCTATTTGTTTTTCCAAATAATATGTCGAAGCAGATAATTTTTCAATAACTGACCTTGTTTCTAGTGGGTGTTTGTGTTTTACACTTTGAAGTAGGGAATCAGCTTATATTTGAATATACAGTACACTCCCGAGTATGTGGGGCAGTACATAAGGGCCTATCAGTAAGAATATCCTCCACATATTGCGGGACGTGTATAACCACATATTTTTAATGTTTATTTTCCATATATATATTGTAACTTTAAACTTTTTAAAAATGTATTCTAATAATGTATTCTAATGATTATTCTTATTCGAAAAAACAACCGCTGATGATGGCTTCGTTAAGCCGAAAGTTCTACGGAAATAAAAACTTAATTTTTTGTTTTTTACGTGTTTGAGCTGTCAGATTATTTGATTAATTATATTAAGGAGAAAGTGAAAAGTGAAATTATAGTATTATAAACATTTCTAAAAATTACAATTATTTCATCATCTAATCCATAATACAGGTAGTCTTCAATTTACAAAAAAGTTCAGTTTAAACCTGGTGATTTTAAGATGAAGCAATTAGAAGTCAAAATGCCCAAAATTTATGGAGTGCCAATTACTAATATTTATTATTATACAACTATAATTAAATGAAAGCACTCCATGCAGTTGTGAAAAATTCTCAAAAATACTTTTATTCACTTGCTAACGTTTTCGGACATCGTACCCTCTTCAGACTACACACATTTTTGAAATAAGAATTTTGAATATATGACGTTGAGATATTAGCCCAAAGGTCCCCGGTTCGATCCCGGGCCGAGACAGATTTTTTCTTCGGATAAATTAGTTAAAAATTCTAGTTCAATTATTATTAATAAATGGTGTGACTATGATTTGTAAAATTAATAATTATTCTAACTACGAGATGGAGCTAACATTAGTTTAAATTATTTCAAATCATTAAAATTAGCCGTTACAGTTTCAAGGGCTAAAATTTGGCTTGATAATTTAGGTTTATAACAGCTTAAAGTTCAAATCCAAACGTTACCATGGTTACAGCTGAATACTAAAACATCATAACAAACTTATAGTACTAAAATTAATAAAATATAAAATAAATAAACTACTTTGAGGCAAAGAAATGAGTTCATAGAACTCCGGCCTATCTGGCTTTTTTGTTATCCGGACTGCCCTTCTGCCACATTAGGCCAGATACTGGGAGTGTACTGTATATAGTAATATTATGGCTACCTCATAAATACCTAAATTAGTGAAGGTTAAACTTATGAATGTTCATGGATTGGTATACAATGTATTAAATATAATGTAAAAATATTTACTTAATTGATCATAATTAATCATATTCTTCATTTTAAATTGTCTACTTATACTTATTGAATGAAATACCACATTGATTAATTCCACAATGCTATCAATCACTTTACATACTAACTAATGGTGACTGCAATAATTATATATTTTCTGATAGCAGAATGCAATTGATTAATAGTGCAGATTAGTCAATAGAATATAACATACCGGTATATTAATATAATACAGCATATTACATTAAATTTTTTCAAAATATTTAATATAAGAATTGATCAATGCTGAAATGAAATAAATCCATTAAAAGTGAATTTTACAAAAATCAACCTTTTTATTAGTTTTCAAACAATAAATCATTTGATGGTCATTACAATTGTATACAATTTATCATCATCATTTTAGAAACTGGTAATTGGAAATTTTTTGAAGAATTAACTTTATCTGAGAAAAAAACTGATTAAAAAAATTTGGACTTTATTTATTTCAGCATTAAACTTAGCATACATACATGCATATATTTTTAAATGTTTAAAAAATACAATGTTTTTACAACTCTATAAGCAGGAGTATTAATATATCTTTATAAATTACACTCAAATTTTATATTACACCTTTTTATTCATTTAATCTGAAGTGCTTTCAACATATTCATAGCCCTCTTCAGCAGTACAAACTTTAACTAGTTATATTAAGTGCTTTCGGTTATATTCAGTGAATATGCTGAAAGTACTTCGGATTAAACCAATAAAAATGGTGTAATATAAAATTTGAGTGTAATTTATAAAGTTATATTAATACTCCTGCTTATAGAGTTGTAAAAATATCTTATAAGCAAAAAGCAGCATATTGGAATTTTGTAGTATTTAAAAAATATTATATTTCAAACTAAAACACAACTAGGGTTTAATTAATCAAATAATAACTAATATTATCCATATAGCCCTAGCTATAAATTAATTTAGAATAGACTGAAATTGATATATAAACAATATGACTCCATTTATTGATTTATATATAAACTATTAGAATTTATAGCTTAGTTATTAATCAATAGATGGAACCACATTGGCTAAAATTTGTTTAAACATTAATTTCAGTTTAATTTAAATTAATTTGTGATGATGCCAAGGTTATTTTGTATACGCTATTATTATTTTAAAAAATTATATTTAAATAATGAATTCATATTAAGCATAGTTGATAAAATTATACTTAATATAGATTGAAAAAAAAAAATTTAACATAAATATACTTAATGAATTTGTACACATAAAAATACAATAAATGATAATACTATCTTAGTATCATTGTTTCTTGTACTTTTATTTGTATTTATTCAATCCTGATGAGCAAAGCATTTTCCATCTTAAGCAAATAATTGAGACCAAAAGGTTTTTTGTGATTTGGATTTTATGGAAATTAAAAAAATGATTTTTAAAAAAATTCTGAAGAAAAAACTACTGAAGCTAATGGACTATTGTGATTGTACCTATACCATGTTGTGGCACCATATTGCTCTTTGACTGAAAGTGAGACACTACCACATGATACAATACCGAACAAATGTTTGTTAATCCAAGTATCATTATGATACTTAAATTAACAAACAAATAAATCAAGTAATTATTTTTTAAATGTTGTAAATTAATATGTTTGAACTTGTATCTTGCAAATACAATAAATTTTTATGCTCTATATATCAATAAAAGAAAAAAACATTTAGAAAATTTTTATGTAAAGTTTGATTTTATGGAGATCAGATATTTGTAAGTCAGAGAATACCTGTACTACCAACCAACTTAATAAATTTTTCATTTTAAAATATTCTTAAAAGTTGCATTAAATAAAATTCAAAGTTCTAATAATTGTTTATTTAGAAAAATATAATTTATACAAACCAAGATCAAAATTCCGATCAAATGTTTCAGGATCAATTAATATTAATAGCCATTCTAAATCAGAATCTTCTAATAAGCCAATGAGCAGCAATTTATCAATTAATTTCAAAAGTGGACTGAAATAAAAATTAGAATAAAAATTAGTAAATATTTTATTATCTATTAACTTTTTCTTATTATGTTTGTTTTTTTTATAAAAATCAATGAAATTGGTACTTTTATATAAGCAATATCATAAAAATCAAACAATAAATATTGTAGGTTTATAATAATCTTTTAATAAGAAATTAATTTTTGTAAACATTTATAATTTAATTAGGAGTCAAAAACATCATATAATACATAACATAAAAATAAAAATTATATCACATTTAAATAAATAAATCATCATCATAGCAATAAATTATAAATAAACACTGTGATAAAAGTTCAACAAGACTGCGCAAAACCCTTTATCAGTCAAAAACTTTAATCAGAAACATTTTCAACACACTTGGCACCTTCCTCAGCTTTTACTACAGAACTCACCCTGTTACATAAGAATAGGGGCTACTACACAAAATAAGCAAACACAACAAAATTTAAAGGGCAGGACACATTTGGAAGTGCTCTCCTTAACACCTCTTGTATGCAAAACCATATAATTCGTTATGCACCAGATCATCTAAAAATGCATTGAATAGATTACAGAAAAAAAAACTATATAAAAGTTATACAAATTTATAAAATTTATCTAAAATTTATGCAAACTTAAAATACATAAAATAGTTTTTGTTTCTATAATCTACTCAATGTATTTTTAGATGATCTGGTGCCTAATGAATTATACGGCTTTGCAGACAGGAGGTGCTAAGGAGAATGCTTCCAGATGTGGTTCTGCCCTTTAAATTTTGTTGTTTTATTTTATGTAATAGTCCCCTGTTCTTGTGTAACAGGGTGAGTTCTATAGTAGCAGCTAAAGAAAGTGCCAAGTGTGTTGAAAATGTTTCTGATTAAAGTTTTTGACTGCTAAAGGGCTTTGCATTTTACTTTTTGTCTTTGTTTTGTGCAGTTTTATTGAACTTTTATTATGAATATGGCTGAGCCAGCCAGAGTTTTTGTTAAGATAAATTTGAAGATTTTCCACTTGGAAGAGAAGCTAGGCTTCCTGAAGGAGTGTAAGCTGAACAAAGGGTATCCTATGTCTATGTACAGATTTAGATTTCCAATTTAAACTGGAGAGAGAGATAAAAAGGAGATGTTTGCTAGAGGACTTTCGGCTGTGAAAAGGAAGTTGTATGCAATGAAAGGTCAATTAGATGTAGCAAAAGTGAACTTTGAGGCTTTAGATAGTATTAAAAGAGAGAAAGCAATGGCAAAAATCAATTACATTATCGAGTCAAAGATGCTGAAAATCCAGGCAAACTATATTAAAAAATTGAGGTGGATTTTTCAGAACCAGCTGAAAGGATACAGAAGGAAGTAGAATGAAAAGGTGGACAACCACTCATTTGTCATGGATGATCTGACTCTTCCTGACTTTGTGCTGAAGGCCCAGGCTATAGTTTTCATAGAAACTGTGACTGGGGTAAATCAATTTCCCAAGTTGAAAGAATTCTGCATTGCAGTGAGAAGGAAGAGACGGATAGAATAAAATGGAGAATAGCAGAGGAGATGTGGAGATGGAACAAGATGGGGACTTAGGCAAGGTGATAAAAAGTGTGACTAGGCTTATTACTAAGTGGCTGAAAGAAAACAACTTGATTTGTACGAGAGCAGATAAAAGCCACAGCTTGGTGTTCATGAAGAGGGAAACATATCAAAAATTTTTGAAAGATTATATCAAAGAGACAGATTCGGAGGAGTTGAAAAGTGACCCTATTAATAAGGTTTGTCATTGGGTGGATAGGCTTCTGAAGTGTAAAGCATTACTGACATTCTTAAAGAACTCAAATGTGACAGCATCTGTGTGCTCATGCCTGTTTGATTATGATAAAATTTAAAAGGAGCTAAAAAAAAATCAGGCCAATTGTTGAGAAGTTTAGATCCCCTCTGCACTTGGTTGAGAAAAGCTAGCGAAGTGGTGTAGATTGAGACTAAAGGACTACGAGTACTCAATTAACTCAACAGAGGGGCTTCTTGATAAGCTTTTGGAGAAAGGCCTATTCCCAGAAGAAACACTTATGACTTTTGACTTAGAGTCTCTTTATCCTTCCATTAGGATTGAACCAACTTGTATTGAGTTTTATTATCTACTATATAATGCTCAGGAGGTAGAACAGCATGATGGACTGGTAGAATGACTGAGAGAACTCTGTGACCTAGTCTGTCATCATTCCTACTTTAAGTTTGATCAAAAGTTTTACTGACAAGTCAAGGGAGTTCCTATTGATAGTCCGATGCAGATGTATTGACTGAGTTGGTGGTTAGATGGCAGGAGCAGACTGCTATTCAGCTTTTTAACCTATTTTTAAAATTATATCTGAGATATGTGGATGATATCTTAGTCATATGGGAGAATGAATGTAAGCTAGAGAAAATGGTTGCTTTCCTGTTGAGTAATAGTTTGGGGCTTATGGTTAAGTAAGAGCAGAAGAGTAGAACTGATGTACACTTCCTCAACTTAAAGATCACTATTACGGGTGGTGAGTACATGAATACAGTGTAAAGAAAACCTAGTAGCACTCCATTATACATACCTATGGTATTGGAGGATAGACTTTACCACAAGAGAGCTGCTTTTTCAGCCCTCTTTAGGAGGGCATACAGTCACTGTTCTGGATTCATGGACCGAATGGAGGAGGTTAGTACAGTTATGGAAATTGGCTGAGAACATGGATATAACAAAAACTTTCTAAGGAGGTTACTTGACAAGATAGAGAGTAGCATGGATAATTAAAATGGATGCCTTCAGGAGTATTGACCAAGCCTTGCGAGTAGAGAAGTTTGCCGAAAACATCAGTGGGCTAACCAATTGTACTATAAGTTTCAAAAGGGACCTGACTGTTTTTGGATTAATTAAGAATGATAAGGACAGAAGCAAAGTCTATGAGATTCCTTTGAAGAACCACTCATTAGATAGCAAAGAGTTTTATATTGGATATATTGAGAAAAATTTAGAAACAAGGATTAAGGAACATAAAAGGGACCTCAAATACAAAAAACTTTCAACAGTGCTTAGCAATAGATCACTGCTGCACAATATAGAAGTGCATTGGGGAAATGCGAGAATTATTTAGCACACTGATAAGAACTGGGACAGGAATATGATTGAGGCATTAGAAATCCTCAAAAAGAAAGAGATAGGTAATGTGATAAATTTTATGGAACCGGAAAAGATCTATAGTGCATGGAGATGGTTGCTTAAAGTCAACAAAAAAGATTAAAGGATATGCTACGGGCAGTTTCAATACTCCTGTAAGGGAGCAATGCTTTTTGTAACTATTATTTTTTTAATATTTGTGGGTAATTTTATGTATTTTAAATTCATATAAATTTTAGATAATTTTTATAAATTTGTATAACTTTTATATAGTTTTTGTTTCTGTAATCTACTCAATGTATTTTTAGACAATCTGGTGCCTAACAAACTATATGGCTTTGCAGGCAGGAGATGCTAAGGAGAGCACTTCCAGATGTGGTCCTACCCTTTAAATTTTGTTGTGTTTGTTTATTTTGTGTAGTAGTCCACTGATCTTGAGTAACAGGGTGAGTTCTGTAGTAGAAGCTGAGGAAGGCGGTAAGTGCACTGAAAACGTTTCTGATTAAAGTTTTTGACTGCTAAAGGGTTTTGCATTTTATCTTTTTAAATATTGTGATACAGCCAAAACTTTAGCAAGGAGAGTGCAATTAAAAATTTAAGAAATATTGAGTGTTGTCTGAATAAAACTATAACTCAAAATTTCCCAAAATTATGTATTATATATTTTATTGAATATGATCTAAACCAGCGGTTCTCAACCTTTTTGCTATTGAGGAACACATTTTAATATTTTAAAAGATTAACATTCTTTTGGACAATGTCTGTTTGAATATATATCCCAGATCCCAGACTAAAAAATATTGTATTTGGCTAATGGAGCTTAATAGATGTAAACTGCCATAACAGGCATATTTAAGCCATGAAGCTGATATAAACAAACAGATTGCACTGTCAACTTTAAAATGGTATTGTTTATATCAAATTTATATCACAGTAAATATATTTATAATATACTTACTATATATGTTAATGTTGTATACTTAATATAATGTAAAAAAATTATTGTATATTTACTTTACTACATTTTGTTTTCAATCATACAGTATATCACTGTCAAGTTTTTCGGTTTACAGAAAATTCGCCCCCTGCATTTTCGTTATCAGAACTGTTCGTTAACCGATTACCCACTGTATTTATAATTGAAAATGTTTGCTCACATGTACATATATTTCCAAAAATGCTAAGCTAATTAATATAACTTTTATCTTTCACTATTCAAACTTTTGATAAGTTCAGAAGTGTGCTTTCTTTATGGTTATTTCAATATACAGGTATTCCTTGACTTATATATGGTTTACGGAAAATTTGCCCCCAGCACATTTCGCCCCCTGTAGTTAATGTTTAGGCTACAAAATTGCAAATATAGTCAACTCTCGATATCTGGAATTTTTATTGAAATTCCAGCCCCTTTAGTGGATATTCGATGTTAATGGTCTGCAATTGTCTACAAATTAAACCTAATTAATTAGCAAAAATTAAAAAAAGTGAATCGCTTAATTTTCATTGTATATTCAACTCTCGATATCTGGAATTTTTATTGAAATCCCAGCCCCTTTAGTGGATAATCAATGTTAATAGTCTGCGACTGTTTACAAATTAAGCCTAATTAATTAGCAAAAATTAAAAAAGTGAAATCTCGCTTAATTTTCATTTAAATTTTTTGATAATTTTACAATTAAATATGTTTTTATTGTCTTTCTAAAGATGTAAAAAATTTTTC
>AYEL01089682.1:0-22047 GCA_000484575.1 Olivierus martensii | reverse complement strand
AAAAAACAAAATACGAAACTCGCGATGCGAATTGAATGTCGCGAGGAGTTACTTTTCATTTGGGTTGGGTCTTTGTCTGCTGATTTTGTGTCGTCTGTAGCCAACAATAGTTCAGTTTTTAGTTTATCTCCTAATTTAAAATGCAGAATGAACTAATGCATATCAAAAGAATAGTAGAACTTTTTCAAAATCATATTCTGATTGATTGCCTTAGATATATTGCATACAAATTCGAGTTTTAAACAATAATAATGTGCATTTATTATATTAAAATAAAATAAATTAGAATCATTATAAGCTTGCTGTATTATTTGAAATTTTGTAGCCTATTCATTATCTACAGGGGGTGAAATGTGCTGGGGGTGAAAATGGCAGGGGGCGAAAATAGCTGGGGACGAAATGTAGGGGGCAAATTGTCCGAGGCGAAATGCAGGGGGCGAATTTTCCAGACCCCCTTATATATATATACCAGACTTCTATAAATTCAACTCTACATAAAATATTTTCTAAAACATTTTTTTTTTTTTACTTTTTTGAGATACAGAGCATAAATATCTATTATATCTAAAATTATAAATCTGAATATGATGGTTTATAACATTTAAAAGTTGATATTACTTGATTTATTTATGTTTTGTATATTTTTATTGATCTTAAATATCATATTATTGTATATTATCATTTCATGCATCATTATCTCCCTTTCATTCAGAGAACATTATCATGACATAATACGGTATAGGTGCAATCACAATAATTCACTAGTTCTGGTAGATTTTTGCTACAGAATTTTTGTTAAAAAATTATTTTTTCTGACATGCAAAATTTGAGTTACACAAAATTCTTTGGTCCTAATTATTTCTGTAATTCAGGGAACATCTGTATTGTTAAACATTAAAATTCAATGATTTCCATCTGCCTATCTAGTGACACTTCTTCTGAATTCATTGAAAATTAATTTTGAATCAGTTCTATCAGATCTTCATCATTGTTAGAGAACAAATGATTCACAATAAACAATTTTGTGTAAATAAATATTATCCTTAAAAATTGCTAAGGACCACATAAGAAAGCTTTCTGAGCTAAGGAAATCCTAAGACAGTTATCTATGGTCTATCCAATTAATCTGATTTATTTTTAAGCAGTTGCTGACCAGGCAACATAAATCAGTCAGTTATTGGAGCATTGTATTGATAATCATTCATGGATAATGCTTCACAATTTCACAATCCAAGCTCCTGTAGCTATCTTATAATGTTTTGTTCTTCTTGACTTCTATATAACACATATTACACCCATGTTGTTGAACTGTCAACACAGCTTGATAGTTACATCTGAAGATAAATTTGGTTATCTATGTGATATAATCAGGTATCAAAATAAATACAATAATGAGCTCAAGTCCATTTTTAGAATTGGCCTTGAGTATACATCTCATGGCTAATTTTGATTAGGGACACTAATTATGATCCATGATCAGTTATTTTAAATAGTCAATATTCATTTCACTGTTATAATTTATCAATTACTGAATTTAACCACCATAAGTTTGTGGAAAGAACTTGAATAGTACAAGAATATTCATTGATCATAAATCTATAAGTCATTGGAACTGTATAATAAAACAGTTTTCTTTTAAACACAAAAAAAAAAAATACAAATAACCACCATAAGTTTGTGGAAAGAACTTGAATAGTACAAGAATATTCATTGATCATAAAAATCTAGAACTATAAGTCATTGAAACTGTATAATAAAACAGTTTTCTTTTAAACACAAAAAAAAAATACAATTTTTTAAAAACCAACAAGTGCTTAATTAGCATATTTTCAAGCCCTTATTCATTATCATAATGTATAAGATTAAAATTAAGAGTGTTATTACTTTGTATTTTTATATTTATTGGTGATGGGTGAAGGCTTAAAAGTGGTTAAATACATTTGATTTGTAAAAGTTTGCATTGTTTTTATTTTAATTTAATCATTAATGTAATTAATGATTAAATTAAATTTTAACTGAAATTTTTTAATTATTTTAAAATTAATAATTGTTAATGTAAGAAAATAATTATTTCAAAACATTGCCTATAAGTAATATTTTTTCCATTTATTTTGAAAAGGTATTCAGATATTAAGAATTATCTTTGTGAAAGAATTCAATTAGCAAGAAAAGACTGGCCTAGAGAAATTGCTGAGGCTCATAAGGTTTTTATGTTAAATTTTAATAATGTAAACTTCATTTTTATTAAGCAAAACTTAATTACTTTATTAATAATTTTAATTTTAGTTTTATGGCAGTGGAAAATCAGAAGTTGTAGCTAAAGTGTGGTATCTTTCAGTAGTTATGCAATACCCACTTTATGGAACCACTCTTTTTTCTGTTATTTATAAAGGCTATCTTTCTTATGGTAAGTATGAAAAAATTAAACTACAGATGATGATGAATTTTTAATAAAAAGTAAATTTTTCTATATTTTTAGGTCATCAACTTGTATTAGGAGTAAATGCTGAAGGAATATTAATGGTTAATCCAGGAGACAAAGCTATACTAAATGCTTATCGTTACTGTGACATAGATTCAGTTATGGTTGATCCCAGTGATGATTTGATAACAATTCATCTCATGAAATCTTTGCCTGATACACACAAGTGCTTTATATTTGAAACTAAACAAAAACATGAATTAGCTAATCTTATTGCTAGTTATTCTCCTGCCCATGCAGGCTGGTTAAGACCTACTTATGAAGTTGGAAAAAGGGTAAGTTAACTACTCAAACTCATCCTCTTATGCAAAATGCAAAGACACACAAAGCAATGAATAAAAAACTTTATTTACTTATAAAAACATTTTCAATATTTACTGTGAGTCTATCTCAGCTAAATATAGAACAAAGAAATGAAAAATGAAACTATCAGCAGCATTGCAGAGTTGGATAGTAAATGATCCGACTCCACCTTTTAAAAAAAATCTGACTCCGACTCCCTAAAATTTGTAAGATCTGATTCCAGCTCCTGCATAGTTAACTTTAATATTTTATTATTGCAAGTGAGTCTTCTGGCTACTTTATATTAATTTTATAGCACTTTGGCCCATACTTTCTTACAATTTTTAAGAGATATTATCCAAAATTTGGGCTGTATATAGGTTGTTACAATTTACAATATCAACAACTGAGATAACAATTAGCAACTTTAATACACTGAAAAGAGAAATGCATGTCCTTTAAAATTTTACATGATTTATTTTATTGCTATTGAAATTTGAATAATAATAAAATTTTTCTCCTTGGAAGCATTTAGTTATGCCAAAATTACTTTAAATATAATTTCTAAATAACTATTCCAAGTTCTAACTAGTATAAATGCCTGTTAAAATAAAATTAACACTGGATTAAAAAGTAAAAGCTTCTTTTTAGAGTTTTAAATTTTAATTACATACCAAATAGGCAAATACCAAAATTAAATTTAAGCATTATTTCTAATAAACAAAACAGCCTCAGCAAGTTCAGCTGTCTGTTCTCTGATCAGCTCTGATCAAATGGAGTGAAGAAAATAGTCTCTCTACGCTGACCTGTGTTGGAGGCAGAGCTGTAACAAGAAGCGTAGCATCTTTTACAATTTCAGGATATTTAGAGTTGGCCTCTCTATCATTTAATTTAGATTTTCTTTCAAAACGTTCAACTTCTATTAAAGTTTTGTTAAATTCCACCTTGAAATTTGCTATTTGCGATATATTTGTAGGGTTTACTTTTTTCAGTATCAGATTCGAGTTTTCTTCTTTTTTAGCACTGGAGATGGTCTGCTTGATCCAATAATTTTTCAAAATCAGTTTCATCATCAGTATTTGAATTGGACTTTGGATTTTTATCAAATTTTAAGTCCTAAAGTCTGGATAGGCTTATACACGGGTTTTGCATTTTTACCCAGCAAAATGTGCTGGGGCAAAAAGTGCAGGGGGCGAAATTTAGGGGGGGAATTGTCGGAGGTGAAATGCAGGGGGTGAATTTTCCAGACCCCCATATTAAATGTATTTTATTATTATTTAATGTGCTAAGAAAGAAGAACATATATTATTGTATCATGTTTTTTATTTTGTTAACTGTATTTTAATATAACTGGTTTCCTTTGTAATTGTATTTTGTGCATTTAAAACTATTATTCTGAAAAGCAGTCCATGGCCTTCATCTAATAGACAAAAAGATCCGTGAAACAAAAAAGATTAATAGCCCCTGATGTAGACTTATATTTTTACAAATAAATTTGGAAGATGTTACTCTATATATCATTAGTTAATGTATCTTATTGAATGCAATTATAATGATCCCTAATATCTATGATCAAACAATTTGTGCAATCTCTGACAATTCTGACAATTCAGTAAATATGAGATAATTATTTTGGAGCTGATTTTGAACATCAGATTTGCATTTTGAGTGATTGTGTGTGCACTAGTCAGTTTGCCATTCCTATTATTTGCAAAAAGTTTCCTTTACACTTGGATTTGATTTTTTATCATGTTAACTTCCTTTGTTAATATTTTTATTATGATTTGGAAATGATGAAAATGCTTAATATTTCTTTGCATTTTCTGCTGAATAGGCAATTCAATAAAAAATTGTATCATACTAAACTCTTATTACAATTTTTTATATCTTCATCAAGATGAAATTAATCTAAATCAATTGACAACATACAATAAAAACTTACTTTCAAATATAGTTCTTTAGTAAAAAGAACTATATTTGAAATTGATGTTATTTTAGTTATATGAATGACTTTTACTGAAGTATCAATATATAGTCTATATACTTCAGTAAAAGTCTTTATAGGAGAGCTAATTTGGTAAAAATGTAAAATATATTGAAAAATATGACTGGATGCAATGTGACATGATTGCATTTTGTTCCCTGTTCATTTTTGGCTCTGAATCATATTGTATTGCAACAGTTTAATGTACAGAGTTTAGCATTTTGTTTAAGTGCTATATTTTTTTTATTTCTTGGGCATATAACCACAACATTTATGAATGTTTTCTACTAATTTGGAGAAGCTTTATAACATTCCAATTAAAAATTTTGATCTACATTTTCTGCTTACTACAATAGAAAAAATTACAATATTGTGGATAAAGATCAGAAGGATAAGAAGATACAGAAGGATAAAGATCATATTAATCACTCACTTGCCAAACTGATTAACTCCACAGAACAAAAGCAGAAAAAAAAAAGATAAATTAATATACATTGTATTTTAAAATTCCCTTTAAAATATAAATTCAAATAAATATTGTAGTATGCATTATTACAGGTCTAGCTTTTATCTAATAACATAAAATGCATAAGATAATATATCCTTAGAGTAATCTTTGTTGTTATTACAATTTTTTTGTGACTGATGGAGTTAATTGATTTGGCAAGTGAAAATTAAAAAAAAAATTAATACTATCAAATACAATCTTCAAAATGTTTTAAAAATTACTGTCAGTTAATACAGTGTATACATCAGTCACAAAAAAATTGTAATAACAACAAAGATTACTCTAAGGATATATTATCTTATGCATTTTATGTTATTAGATAAAAGCTAGACCTGTAATAATGCATACTACAATATTTATTTGAATTTATATTTTAAAGGGAATTTTAAAATACAATGTATATTAATTTATCTTTTTTTTTCTGCTTTTGTTCTGTGGAGTTAATCAGTTTGGCAAGTGAGTGATTAATATGATCTTTATCCTTCTGTATCTTCTTATCCTTCTGATCTTTATCCACAATATTGTAAGTTAATACAGTGTATACACTGTATTAACTTACAGCATATTTCAAATGTTAAACAAAACTTTGATTGCTAGACAATGTCAGAATAGTGCGAGAATGAGGTCAAACATAAGAATTAAAGTTGGTTCATTTAATTCCCACCACAGAAAGCAGAACAGTCAACACTGCCTTAGATAAACAGGGGCTATTCCGCTTTCAGGTTCCCACAATTGAGGTAAGCTACACTTTATCCAAGATTCTTAATGCCATTCCGATGATTTATTTTGTCTAAAACAAAATAGATGCTAAGCAATGAAAGGCACTCACTGTTTACAAAATGTTAACAGCTGCAGTAAATGAGGAAACAAACAAAATCGAGAAAGAAAAAATGTTGATCAAAGATATTTACAAGAAGAAATACAAACAAGGTTTCTATGCAAATTTGATCAAGAATATGAGATTTAAAGGTAGAGAATCATGCCATCTTGATTGAATTAAGGTTGTCAACAATTCAACATCAAAAAATGCATGGATTTCATTGATCAATGTTACCTTGAAAGATTTTACCATTGCAGGAAAGTTGAATCCATCTGACTCTGAATGGTAGTGTTTTTATGCCACAATATTGACATCAAAACTGTGCTGCTTTCATCATGCATGTATTTTTCATTTCAGTTTCAAACAAGTGGGAACCAAGTTGTAGTAGAGTCTCCATATTGTCCATCTTATTTCTATATTTAATCATCTTTTATTTTATTAATATAATAAATTTATCTATCTTACAAAGGCATTATTCTATTAATATTCACATATAACAGTAACAGATTAATTATTTTAATTCTTTTATAACAAGATAACACTAAATAGTTTGCCATTATTATCTAATACAATGGTATATTATCTAATGGTCTTATCTAATTAATTATTAAAATCTTATTGTCATATTCTAGATGACTAAATTTATTGAATAAAAATTTAAAAAAAATTTATTTAATAAAAAGTGATTAACCAAAACTTTTGTGTAGGCAGTATCGCATTTTCCTATATGTTCCTCAACTGACACTTCCAATTTAGAGATTTTAAAAAATGTAAAAATATAATTCTAACTTTGAGAGCTAAACAAAAAATGTCATAGGAATAATACAACACTTATAAATATATGAATTGCATTATTGCAATGATTTACAATTAGAGAATGGAGTTAATCACATTGGCTTCTGAAAAAATAATTATTATTCCATGGCCAAAAAATTTTTGTCATTTAGTGGTGTTAAGCTTAATTATTAAGAAAATTTATTTTGAATATAAATTGTTAAGAGTCAATCAAGTGCTTTGACACTAAAATTTAGATTTAATTGATTTGGCTTGTGAATGACTCATATATGATTAAATTATCCTCATTAAATTCTCCTTATTTGATTTACTAAAATGATATGATTATATTTATTAAAAATTGTATTTTTTAATATGTATTATATTAAAAAGTTATTCTAGATGTAAAGATTTTCAAAACATCTTGTACATTTTTATTCTAAATACTGATGATAATTTTTATATTTAGAGTTGAAAAATTTATTAATAAAATCATTTTTTGAAAATCTAATATACTAATTTAAAAACAGCATTACACGCAGTATAGTTACAACTTTTCTTTATTAAACTCTGCACTAACGTTTTTGGTGCTTCCGCACCCTCTTCAGGCACAACACTCCCACAACCGTTACAAAACATGCGATCTAAAACTCTGTTGCCATAGCAACCCCCTTACTTTTCTTAGAATGGGCTTTGTTTACATTACGTTTCCAATTAGCGTTCTAAGAAAAGTAAGGGGGTTGCTATGGTAACGGAGTTTTAGATCGCATGTTTTGTAACGGTTGTGGGAGTGTTGTGCCTGAAGAGGGTGCGGAAGCACCGAAAACGTTAGTGCAGAGTTTAATAAAGAAAAGTTGTAACTATACTGCGTGTAGTGCTGTTTTTAAATTAGTATATTCAGATAGGGTTAAGCAGTTGATGTAAATGAGCATTGATCTGGAAAATCTAATAGTCATCTTTTTCTAAAAGCTATTAATATTCTTGAGCTACTTTATTCAATAGTGTAATCTACAGTTTATTATAAATTATATTTTATAATAGTAATTCAAAGAAGTTTTTGTTAATAAAAAATATATAAATAAAATAATTTTATTTTTTATTATTAAAATAAAAAAATATAATAAATATTTTAATTAATTTAAATTTAAATAAAATTAAATAATTATTATTTATATTAATTATTGAATTATTTAACTTTAAATTTTATTAAATTATATACAAAATAGACAGTGTATAAATAAAAGCTTCTAAAATTAAATTCAGGAGTTCTTCATTTTAAAGCATAAAAATTATTTAATTTTATTATATGAATATAATTTCATATATGACAAATTACAAACTTCTTGAGCTTCAGCATTTGCTACTTTTAATTTTTCTTCCATTTCACTTAATTCTCCCTGAAGAATTGCAACAGCCTCTGAAGCCTGATGTAATTTTTCTAATCCTATATTAATATGAGATGACAGCTTATTTATTTCCTTAAGTTTTTCTTCATAAATATTTTTATAACCATCAATAAATGAAAGATATGATTTTGGTGTAACAGAAGTTTGTCTTCGGAATCTAAAAACAAATATATATATATATTTATATATTTCAGTAAAAATAATTTTGTCACTCAAATATGACAATAGATATATGATGATGATGATAGAAAATATGATCATCACCCTAACAAATCTGAATATCACAAAAGTAAGATTTTTGATTCAAAAATTTTCTAAATTATGCAAATCTTATATTCTTGGCAAGGTTGCATAAGTCAAATGTCAAGCTGAATTAAGCTACATAAATTATTATACAGAGTGTCCAAAAAGTCTGTAAACAGTTGAATAACGTGAGAAATTCAATTTGGATTGAAAATAAAAAAAATGTGTTCAATATTTTTAAAAATACTATCCAGTGATACCAAAGTTAATCCCCTCCCCGAATCCAGGGGTGGGAAGGGGGTAACTTTCAAATCTCAAATGGGAACCCCCATTTTTTATTGCAGATTTGGATTTTCCAGAAAAAATTACATTAACTTGACCTAGGATTAATATTATTTTCTTTCATAATCGATAAAAATTGAAAAGAGGTACAAACATCTGGAAATGACAGAATAACTCAAGAAATACACTTTGAATTGAAAAATAAAAAAAAATACGTGTTCAATATTTTTAAAAACTCTATCCAATAATACCAAAATTTATCCCTCTCAACCCCCTGGGGTGGGGTGGGGTAATTTTAAAAAGCTTAAATGGCCCAGTTTTTATTGCAGAATTGGATGTATTAATATGTATGATTGGGATACTCAAATAGCTGGAGATCAGCAATTTGAACATCTAATTTAAGAAGAGGATTCTGCCATTTTTGCCTTGATGGAGAGAGGTGAGGGGACTCACCTAAAACAAGCACCCCAAGGGAACAGAACCTACTATGTCCACATCATTGTTCCCAAGTAATGCTAAAAGTAGTTTCTTGAAAAAATTCAATGCCATTTATCATGAATCAACAGATTGTTTCAATCAAAACTTACATGCAAAATCTAATTCTGCAATAAAAATGGGGGTTCCCATTTAAGTTTTTTAAAATTACTCCCACTCCACCCTAGGGGGTGGGGAGGGGTCAATTTTGACATCACTGGATTGCTTTTTTTAAAATATTGAACACACATTTTTTTATTTTTCAATTCAAAATGTATTTCTCGAGTTATTCTACAATATCTAAGTATATATAAGTATCCTTTATAGGAAGTAGTAAAAAGCTATAGTGTCTGGATACAGACACTATAGCTTTTTACCACTTCCTATTTTTACCAATAATCTTTAATAAGTGTGAGCTAAGTATTAAAAAAAAATTTCCAGACATTCGAACCTCTTTGATTTTTATCGATTGTAGTACCATTTGTGAAAAAATGAGATTAATCCTAGGTCAAACTAATGTAATTTTTTCTGGGGAATCCAAATCTGCAATAAAAAGTGGGAGTTCCCATTTGAAATTTGAAAGTTACCCCTTGTCAACTTTGGTATCACTGGATAGTTTTTGTAAAATATTGAACACATATTTTTTATTTTTCAATCTAAACTGTATTTCTTGAGTTATTTGATCGTTTCCAGACTTTTCAGACACCCTGTATAATAATTATGGTAAATTAAAAACATTAAATATTGTATATACAGGATGATTCAAAAAGATTATGTCAAAATTTACAGACTTGTAGAGGATAAAATTCTGAATAAAAGTCAAGTTTTTGATTTGAGGCTCCATTTAAAAGATATAACATGTAAAAGTTTTGTGATGTCATTTCTGGTTCAATCAAAACTATTTTTAAAATATGTTTGTTTTCATTTTTAAAATCATCTATAAATTTTAACTATTTAAAAACTATCCTGAAAAAAATTTATATCATTGAGAACAGCTTATATATTAAAATAGCAACTGAATATTTAAATGAAATGCAATTGTTTTACAAATGTAGTATTCATTTTCAAACATAGCAATTTAGCATTCAAAAATGATAATGTTCTAAAATATTCTATGTTTGTGAAACAATTACATTTCATTTAAATAATTGGTTGCTATTTTAATAAACAATCTGTTCTTGATGCTATAAATTTTTTTAGGATAGTCTTTAAGTAGTTAAAATTTAGAGATGATTTTAAAAATGCAAATAAACATATTTTAAAAATAGTTTTTGATTGTACCGAAATGATGTCATAAAACTTTTACATCTTATATCTTTTAAACAAAGCCTCAAATCAAAAAATGTGACTAGACTTTTTTTACTCAGAATTTTATCCTTTACAAGTCTGTAAATTTTGGCACAATCTTTTTTAATCACTCTGTACAGACTATTTAAAAGACAGGAGATATAACTATTGCAATATGATGTACATACAGAGAGCCCTCTATTTATGACAGGATTCAGCTTTGAACCTTGCCATCATAAATTATATATGCCCAAAATTTATAGATTACTCACTACTAATATTTACTAGGACACTATACATTATCTTAATAAACATACAGAATACAAAACTACTGGAACCAAAACACAAAAAAGGATGCATTCCACATATCAGACCATTGGGTTAGGAATTTGAATCCATGGAATTGCATTAACCAATCACAGAATCTATTGTTCTCATCATAAGTATGAATAATATGAATAATCGTAAACCAAGGTAGTTGTAAGTCAAAGCCTACTGTATACAATTTATATTTTGACAGTTATTATGATATATTATTTTATTTATTTAAGTATAAAAATTAATTCAGTTTATGATTAAATTTATCTAAACATTTGAAAGATATAAGTAGAAAATATAATCATACAGGTTTTGCCCTCCAAATTCACCCATTTGCAAATCAATTTCACCCTTTTTCATATTAAGTTCACTGATTTTCAAATAAAATTCATCTTTATGCAAATCAAGTTCACCCATTTATAAATCAAGTTCACTCATATGCAAAACAAGTTTTTCTATAAAATTCTTCCTCTGGATTATTGTCTTTCAATTTCTGAAATAAAAATTAATGAAAAACAATAAAAAAAATTCAATCAAAATTAAAATTTCAAATCAAAACTTAAAATTATTTACTGAACAAATCATCAATCTACTGTAGTAAAAGTCTTCATATAGGTACAGTGTATTTTGTTCAAACCTCAGTACAATTCTAAGAAAATTATTTTTTCCTTTAAATTGTAAGAATTTCAGTCAAGGTAAATGCACTATTATCAATTTGCCTTTGTGATAATTTGAGTTAGTAATTTATTTTTATTTGATTAAGATGTTTTGTAGTAAATTTTGAATATTTTCAGACTCATAAATTAATTTATCTGGAAATGGCTATAATGATTATATTATCTACTGAGTCAAATTCTGGAAGTCTGGTGTCATCAGAATCATCGAGATCCGGATCAAGGAGCCATGTTGTTCAACATAATTACCCACCGCATACAGTTGTATCAGTTTAGATAAAAACATTCTAATAAAATGTTATGAAGGTAGTAAAACATTCAGTGAATCAGCTGAAACCACAGATATTAATAAAACACTTTGAAGTTCATTATAAATTAATTCAACAAAAATGGTGATGTATTGATATATATAAATACATCACCATTTATGTGTTGAAATATATTTCATATATATCTTTGTATTACAAACGATAAAAGTTTGAATTTCTTAACAATAAATTTCCATATGATTTTATTTTTATTACAAAAGCTTAATAAAACAGTTTTATAGAAATACTTGATTTACAAAAGGGTGAATTTCATTTGCAAAAGAGTGAAATTGATTTAAAAATGGATGGAATTAATTTGCAAACAGGTAAAGTTGATTTGCAAATGGATGAATTTGGAATGAAAAATCTGTACCTCACCTTATGTCATTAGTTCATTCCAAGACTCTTTAAAATAAATTCTTTAAAATATATCCTATAAATTACTTTGTAATGTTTGGCAACATTACAAAGTACTTTGTAATGAATGTCAAAAACATAAATGAATGTTAAAAATAATATTTTTAACATTCATTTATGTTTTTGACATTCATTTTTATGTGATTTTGCTCTTTTTATTAGTATTTAGGGGATTTCTTAAATTTTTATGAGTTTTTAATATATTCGTTAAATGAAGTAACATAAAGTTGCATAAACTAATGTTAAGGTTGAGTCTCACAGATGTAAAATGCGGCATCAATATGACATAAATGCTTTGTGTACAAAATGTTGCATGTACTGAGGTTCAAATCAAAAGTATATGATGCGACATGAATAAACATCATTATTTAGCTCTTGGCCAGTTACTGTGATGTCATTTGAAGATAACTGATTCAATATGGATAGCAAAATTCAAGAATTGTTTTTATTTGTCAATGGCTTCATTCATAAATTTATTGAATGACATGGTTTTGCAATAAAAAATTCAAAATCTAAAAGAACTATGAATGCATAACATATCCATATATTGTTTCAAAGAACAACAAAGTTTCAACAACCAGCTCATACCAAATAATTGGATGAATGGTCAATGTACAGTCGGTTTCAAAACGGTTCACCTGCTTTGCAGGGGCTGAGCTTACCAGAAGTTGATCGGTTTTAAAGTCTGTCAATTCGAACCTCTAACACAGAAACTAAAAATGGATGCATCTGTTCTAGCTAAGAATAGGGGTGAGATATATATGAATGAGATAGGTTGATTACAGTGCTCTGAACTGAAAAGACTAATCCCTGTTTACTATTTCAAGCCAGGCAGACTTTCTAGTTATGAATTGAATAAATAGATAATATGCTCTAATATCATTTTTTAAATTCTAATATGCTAATATAACTATTCCTATTTGTTGGCTGCCATTTATTATGTATAAACTATATACAGTTTTTTTATATATTCCCGTCAAGGTTAAGAATGAAATTTTATTTGCATAATGTGATTTTTTTGAAGTTTAAACTGAAAAAAAATTCCATATTGAGAATGGCAGCAATGTTTTATGAATTATAATAATTAGATTTATAAATAGTGTGTATATATATATGTTCAAAAAACAATTATTTTTGTAAATCTGAAGCAAATGCATATTTATATATGAATAGTTCAAGATAAGCATTTAATGATATAATTAATAAAGTATGACTGTGTATGTAAAAATAAGCCTTACTTTAAAGTGGAAAAATCAGCTTCTTTAAAAAAGCTGATGATGACTTTATAAAATCGAAAGTACTCCTTTAATAAATTATTATTTTTCCACTTTGAAGTAAGACTTATTTTTACATATACAGTCATTCTATAAATAGAAGATTACATATACATTATTTAATAAAGTATTTTAAAAGAAATGATTTTTTAAAATGAAATTTTGTAGAAACTGAGATTAATATTTATATCTTTATAAATCAGTCCAATTGTTTTATAATGTTTTGGAGAAAACAAAGTGAAAAATAGTTATATCTTTATTAAAATAAATAGAACACACTACATAAATATGTAACTATTGAAATCTATTATACTTTATCTTTATACTGAACATTCAGAAAGACATGGGGGAATATAAACTATAAATTTGACTAGCCAGCACAAATATAAACTCTTATTAGAAAAATTAATAGAAAACCAAATCAGATGTAATAACGCAAAAATTAATTTTGACACACACATTCAAATTTTATATTTTCTTTTTTAAAAACTGATGATAAAGTTGTTAAAATTGTCATGGAAACAAAATATCATTTGGTTTTTATTGTTTGATCAATCAGCAGATATTAAACACTTTGTCAATGATAATCATTTGGAACAGATTTTAATTTTATTACAAATGCAGAAAGAAGTATATATTTTCAAAAGATAATATCTTAATGCATTTTGAGATAAAGTAAAATACTTCCCGTAGTCATTATTATGTAGTTGCCAGTGTTTGACAAATTATTTCTAAATTATTCATGTAGTTATGATCACATAATGCTACATTTTGCCTAAATTAATAACAACATAGATTAATTTGCAAATAATAAATTAAAACTTTCCTAATAAATGCTCAAAATCAGTTTTCAAATAAAATGATTGAACACTTGTCATTAAGCCTACCTAACCCTGTTGCTTAGAAAAAATAAATGGAATTGTCCAAAGCCCTGCAAACTTGAATTCGTGCCAGAACTGATTAATCTCATTGGTTTGTAAATATTGTAAGGTAGCCAAACACCTTCCACCTAGGTGAACACTTTTTTGAAACTGACTGTACTCTTGTACTCGGGATAGAAAGTTGAACAAAGGTGAACTTTGACATAAAAATACGGCATCTAGCCATATAGCAAGAGTGATCATCAGCATCGATCCAGGCATATTTACATCACATTTTACACCTGTGACACTCAGCCTTTAGTAGACCTATTATTATTCACAAAAATCAACGTAAAGTCAAAAATGACATCTTAAACTGAGGTATGATTGTAATTATATTCTGATGAAGAGATTTTTCAATAGAGTATCTGAGGATATATGGATATTAGAGTGAGCTTGTTCAAATACTGATAAATGGAAGTGAATATCTGAGGATATATGAGTTTCAAAGTCTGTATAAGAGGCATACAGGAGGAATATATGCATGAAGAAAGACTGACTGTAGAAGAAGCTGGTATAAGATGCAGAAATAGAGGTGTATAGCACTATCTGATTGGTGGTAAATGAGTGTTTTTTCTTCTTTGAGTATTGCCCAGGTCACATGGATACAGAAATGATGATGAACTTCCATGATACTTGGAAACTCACATTATGATTTATATTTATTTATACAAATGTTCCATTCCTTTCTCATTAACATTCATTTTTCTCTGTGCAGCTGAGAGTAGACCAGCTCAAAAGCACTTTGCATCTATAAATCTATAGATTACATGACAATAAAACAATAAGAGAAACCCTCAAAATCACAAATAAAAAATACACATATAGTAGACCACCTACAATATTTAACATGCTATACAACAACAAGGAGAAGCAAGGTGCAGAATTTGAGTCCGGTGTGTATAAAATATCTGTTAACAACTTAGAAGAAAGGAGAATGGAAGTACAGTAAAACCTCTATTTTACAGACCTCGATTTTACGGACATCGGATTTTACCGGACAGAAAACACACACACTTTTACATTACAGTAAAACCTCGATTTTACGGACACGATCCCAAAAAATAAAATAAATAATATTAATACAATATTTGCATAAACTGTCCATAGTACACAGTAAAACCTCGATTTTATGGACTTCGGATTTTACGGACACCATCCTAATAAAATAAATAATATTAATACAATATTTGCATAAACTGTCTACAGTACTGTACTTGAAATTGAAAGTGACTAAGTACTGTACAGTATTATTGTATTGCGTGTAAAATAACGCACTCATTTATTGCATAAGGCATCATTTTTATTTTAATAACTTACCTAAGTTTAATATACTGTACATGCACAATAATTTAATTTAATTTTTAAATACTCATGTAAAATAATACAGTTTTTAGGCATAAGTCACATTAATTAGTACAGCAGGCATAAGTCACATTAATTAGTACAGGTATGTTGAAAATGCTAATTAATGTTTATAAAAAATGACAGGTATGTTGAAAATGCTAATTAATGTTTATAAAAAAATTTTATTTTATGTTGAAAATGCTAATTAATGTTTATAAAAAAATTTTACTTCGATTTACGGTTGAAAATGCTAATTAATGTTTATAAAAAAATTTTACTTCGATTTTATGGACTAGTCTTGACCCCTATGGTCTGTAAAATCGAAGTTTTACTGTATATGTAGGTGCAACAGTAGAAACTTCAAAGATAGGCTTACTGAGCATAAAGACAATGTGGCTAAAGGTAACCTAGTGGCTGCCATGGCACAAAAGAGCCTATGAAAGAGACATAAGTGTAGTATAGAAAGACGCAAAGATAGCTAAGAAAGTGCGAGACCATAAAGATCTGTCAGTAATGGAGAAAACAGAAATTTTAAAAGCTAACAAAAACAAAGTTGTATTAAACTTTTGGCAAGCAGATGAAATGACCAAAGCATGGAAATATGTGGTCCAGTAACATGCTAATTAAATTCGACCAATCTTTATTATTAATTTTAATACCAGTTTGTTAGTTATTTTTAGTATTTCATGTAACATGGAGATTATTTTGTTGGGTATACCCCCATATGATTTAATTTTCTGCTAATTGGATTTTTTAAAATATTTTCTATTATATCCCATATTTTTTAAATGTGTTCCAATTGATGTATAATATAACTGATGATGGTATAATGTATACTGAAAACGTTTTTATTTTGATTTTATTAAAAAAGTGAATTATTTAACTTTAACTGCTATTAGTGCTTTGTGGATTAGTGAACTTTATATTGAAGCTAGTGTTTTCGATACACAATATTGTACTTTATGTCTTCAGTAGATCCATGGAAAATATGTTGGGTTGACATAGAAAACAATGAAATGTTTGTATATCAATATTGTAAAAATTATTTTTTCCTTTACTTATGACTTTCTATATATTCCCAGTTAAGATTATATATAACTTATTTACTATGAAAGTCTTAGCTGATCCAAATATTTGAACCAAATACTCCACTAGCATTTTGGACTAAGTTTTATTATTTTAATTTATTTTATAAAATTAATTTTGGACTATTGCCCTTGTCAGTTGAAAACATTAATTTAAGATGGAATGATTTGATTTAAATTAATATTATTTATATTTGATTTAATGAACTAGATAAAAATAAAATTATTAAATGTTAACAGATTTAATATATAAAATTTAGATCAATGTTTAACTAAAGCAAAAATATATTAATACATAAATAATAATTAGTAAAGTTATGAATATTTGTGTGATATTTATATTCTCGTACTAGGGACATGAGATAAGTATCGCGTTTCTGGTGATGTGTTTTTAAACTGGCATATCTTAATTTCGGTGTGTCCTATATAAATATTTTATTTAATTATATATTAACCATTTTAATCCAACATATGTTGCCATCTTCCCAGTAATTGCATAATTTCATGTTCATAGAATTTCTGATCTTTTCTTACAAAAAACTGAACCAAGTGATTTTTGACATCCTCATATAAACTAAGTGTTTTGCCCTCTAAAAAATTCTGTAAAGACTGGAATAAGTAATAATCGGAGAATGCCAGATATGGCAAATATGGTGGGTATGGTAGCACATCCCATCCAAGCTGTAATAGCTTCTAGTGAGACATCAAACTCGTATGAAATTTGGCATTATCATGGTGAAACACTATTCTTTTCTGTTAATCAATTCTGGCCACTTTTGTTTGATGGAATCACTCAATTTGTTCAATTGGTGACAGTTCACTTCCGAGTTAATTGTGTAATTGTCTGGAAGAAGCTCAAAAAAAAAATTCCCTTGAAATCCCACTAAACAAAGACCATCATTTTTTTATGAATATGGGGTCTTGGAGTGCTTTGAACCAGTTCATTTCTTCTGCTCCATGATCACTTGCATTCAACTTTGTTGTAAATAATCCATTTTTCATCAACAATTATGATCCTTTTCAAAAAGGAATCATTTTCTTCACGTTTGAGCAGCAAATCACAAATGTCGATGCAATAGAGTAAATCTTTCTTTGAGAACATGCAGAACCCAAATATCAACATTTCAACTGGTCGTAAATATTGAATTCAATAAATTCAATTTTGTAGCAATTTCTCATGCTGTTATTAGTGGTTTGCTTCCACCAATACCTTTATTTTTGTCATCATCAGCTTCAATCAACCTCCAGCACATGGTGCATCTTTAACATTAAAATTGTCAGAATGAAATTTTGCAAACCAGTTTTGACACTGGCATTCTGTTAATACATCTTCTCCCTGCACTTTACATAACTTTTTTCTTACTTGAATAGCATTCTTACTTTTTTGGTAATAGGATATATTTTTTCGATAGGACACAAAAAAAAACAACTGCACAGAATCAAATCAACTGACATTTCAAGGTATATTTTTTAAATATTCCTTGAAATGTCAGTTGTCAAAATTTATAATGATAATATAGCTTAGAATAAAATTGGCAGGAAAAATACAACTAATGCTACTGGTGAGAAAAAAAAACGAAATTTCTTTCTGAACAACCCAATATTTGAAGTACTACTGTCTTCTAATTCATAACTGAAAATAATAAATTTTTAGACAGGACTAAGAAAATTACAAATTTAAATGAATAAACTTTAATGAAAGTTTGTAATTTTCTTATTACTGTCTAAAAAATGTTATTTTCATTTGCAAAAAATATTTATTACTAAAGCACTTTCAATATCTATCCATCGTCAGTAATTTACTGATGATAGATATTTACAGTGGCATGCAGTCCATGGAAGCTGTAGAAGTGCTGCTTCCGTTATATTTTCTAAAATATAAATAATAAATACATATTGTGTGATTATTTTTCAGAAAAAATTGCTTTTCATTTGACATAAAAAACAAGAATATAAATACCACAAACAATGTAACTGTATTTATTACTATATTTGGAAGAATCTTATCACAGTTATCTGTAGGGTTATCACTATCAGATCTTTTTGAAAATTTTAACAATATATAAACAATACAACATGAATTAATACATTAATTATTTTACAGCACTAATAAGCAGATCAATGTAATTTTACAAAACACTTCAATAAGAGAAACATTTTCGGCTTTTATGCCATCTTCAACTCTTACAATACATTCAAATTGTGGCTTTTTTGCTCACAATTTGAACATATTGAGGGAGTTGAGGATGGCATAAAAGCCAAAAACGTTTCTCTTATTAAAGTGTTTTGTTAAATTATATTGGTCTGCTTATTAGTGCTGTAAAATAGTTAATGTATTAGTTAGACACCGACTAAAGCAGTGAATGTTGGATTTATACAACATGAAATAAGTAATCACAGATATCTCACACTAACAATGCTTGACAGTTTACTGAATCACAATAACATGCCACAGTTATGTGCATGCTATTGTTTCATCCTTAACAGCACAAACAGTGCTCACAATCCTATCCCAAACAGTTCCCTGCTGTGAAAACCAAGTTATAGATTTTGGAATTTTGAATTTAGGATACTCAACCTGTATTTACAAAATTTTGTAATATCAAATATAACTGTTAGATTCTGAAGATAAAACTTTCTTATGAAGTTAACTATAGTTTCTTTGTACTTTAAGATAATCACTCAAAAGCCATAGGAACATGCATACATTTTTGTTTCTGGGACAGAAGTGCCCCAACCCTGTATGCTGATGCATTGACTGTTATATTTAATGGTTTTCAGGGAATGAAAAACCAATAAAGATTTTTATGACAAAGCACACTTGTTATTTTGAAATGATATCTTGCATTCTACCTTCCAAACAAATTTTTATTTGATGCATAGTAATTTATGCAATGGTTGTAATAAATTCAGCCTACAAGAATAAAATCTTGTAAAACAATAGCATTGATAAATAAGATTTCAGTTGTGTGACATTTGTTATATATACTATAAATAGAGAGTAGAAAGTTTAAATTTATGATTATATTATTAATGTTCCTAAATAAATATTATTTACCTGTTTGATTACTTTCTCTAATTTCAACAAAATCATTATTACATGTATCTGCAAGATCTAACACTTCAAAAGAATACTTTAATATTCTCCATTCCCATGTTCTGACATTCCATTCACAGTTTAAATTATTGCTATAATTTTGAGGAAATTCAGGTGATGTTAAATTGATACTGCTTCCTAACATTAATCCACCACATATAGCTGTAAATATAAATTGTTTATTTTATACAATAATGATAATTTTTCATAATTCAATTTAACTAGTGGGTTGCTAACCAAATATTCTTAAAAAAGCTTAATTTTACCCCTAGTGATAGTATCACCTTAACTAAATAAATAATTATTAATCCAATAGATGGTGGCACTGTAGTGCCACCATCTATTGGATTAACTACAAGTTATTTATTTATTAATTACACTAAAACTTCTAAAATAGTTCATAGGGATAAAATTTATCTTTTTTTTTTAAGAATAATTAGTGATAATTTATCTAAAAATTAAATTTTAAAATCTTAAAATTAATTAAAAACTTTGCAGTTTATATAATTTCTTCTTTTCTTAAAATATTTGTTTGAGAATGCTAAAAATCTTGTTGTTAGTTCTTTCTGCATTCCTTCCATCTTAATATAATTGCCAATAATCTTGAGTAATCTATATATCAGAAGCACTGTGTATCAATTGAAGAAAGAAAAAGTTCTACAGGTTATCCGCAACTTTTGTACAATTCGCTATTTCATAGATATTTAAAAGTTAAATTTTTATTGATATGTATCTCAAAAACATGCATCCTTCCTTGTCTCCCTTCTCTTGTTACATTGTGTGTTGTCAATTTATCTCTTTTGGTGTAAAATACATATTTTAAATATTGCTAATATTGTAAAATAAATATTTTAAAAACACCTTTCCATGTTTTTCTACATTGCCCTACTTTTGTACATTTCAACTTTCATACACATTTCAGGAGCCAATTAAGTACAAAAGTTGAGGACTACCTGTATTTCACTATTTAATTTTTATTAACCTATTTTTACCAACATTTCAAATTAATTCTAGATAGATAATATTCATTTTCTGGATTTTCTGAATTAACTTAGATACCCAATATATTAAAAGTGCAATTCCACTGATTTTTTAAGTTATTCAAGATTTTGTTTATTAAATTATTTGAGGATGTCATTATATTTATTTTCAATATTCATTATAAATTTTTAATTGGTTTCCCTTGCTTTCTTTTGAGAAAATATGAAAATACTATTATTCTCTTGTTTTATGAGTTTTTAATATTAAGCTAAATCACAAATATAAGACAGTTACTAGCACAATATTTAAAGTGGAAAAAGGAACACACAATCACAGAAGCGCTTTCAACTTTAATAAGTCATCATCAGCACATAAAAATTACAGGTTTTGGAACATAAGAACATAAGAATATAAATTATAGAACATATGAACGTTATAAAATTCAAAAATTCAAATTATATGGAAACATAGTTAATACGTCAGAGTACAACATTATATAAATATAAATATATACATTGATTAAATAAACAAAATAAAATAAATAAATAAAAATAACCACAATTAAATATTATAAACTATACAGAGCATAATATAGCGAACACGAATTACATAAATAATTACAGGTTGGAACTATAAAACAAGTGCAATCATAAAAACCATTGTGGAAGTATATTAGCAGGTAAACAGTCATTGATGACATGAGTCTTCTTACTATACTCAGCTATAACAAGGGTCTCTGCAATCTTAATATCTTCCGCTTTACTAAATTGCCTGACAATTTAATAAAGCGGATACAAATTGTGTCTCCAAGTGGAAGTTCCCTTGATATTTATATTATTGGTAAGCTAAATCAACAAAACAGATTTCTTACTGTCAATATAAAATACAGTAGAGCATTGATTATCCAAATTAACTAACAAGGGGAGGTTCAGACATTCGGGTCACCGATTTTTTTGAAATTTTGCACACCTGTAGTAGTCCCCTAGGACAATATAATGTGTGAGTAATAAAGTGCACTACTCCAGGATTGTCGAGAAAATCGCACGAGAAGTTTCGTATTGAGTTCATATAATCTAAAATTTAA
>AYEL01089681.1:0-30124 GCA_000484575.1 Olivierus martensii | reverse complement strand
AATATATAATAAGTGATTATAAGTATAATATTAATTAATAAGAGTAATATTATTATAAAGATTAAAGATTAAATAATAAAAATCTTATATATAACTCCATGGTGAGTATATATTATATGGAGGATTATCATTAAGTACGAAAAATTTTTTATTTTTGTAGCGGTTGATAACCATGGTCTCTGTTATTCTGATTTCTGCTATGTTATTAACTGATTTTACGATTTTGGCTCGATCCCAGAAGATGTTTGTGTTGTATTCGTAGACACTCTTTGCTAATGCAGTTGTTAATCTGGCCACCTGTATATCACTTTGATCAACTAATTTCTAAAACTCTAATCATACTACCTATATATATTTCGTGTTGTTGGAGGGTGTTGTTGTATAATGGTATAGTGGATACCCCGGATTGTTTATGCGGTTGGGTTGGTAGGATGTCATCAATCTGTTATTCTGATTTCTGCTATGTTATTAACTGATTTTACGATTTTGGCTCGATCCCAGAAGATGTTTGTGTTGTATTCGTAGACAGGTGCTTCTTCCCTGACCTTTTCTGATAGGACATCTATCACTGTGTTGAACAGATAAGGGTCAGTGCCGAGTCCTGATGGAGACCCACTCCCACTTCAAAGCTGCTCATATATAATATAACTAATAGAGGTTTCACAAAATTTAAATAAATTAAACTGATATTCAAATTATTTTTAAATAAAAATTTATTTATAATCAATCTTGTTAATTTTTTAATTACAAAGTTGAACAATCAGCTCAAAATTGAACATCATAATTATTTAAAATGTTCAGAATATCAATTTGTGCCTGATTTCTGTCTAAAGGATGCAGTTGCCGTAATCTACATGCAACCTGCATGCTAAAATGATAGGGTTCATCTTGGCTGTTGATGCTTTGTAACTTGTCTAGCAGAAGACAAGGCATCAATTAAATCTTCTGCAGCCCTTCTTTTTCTTGCTTTTTTCCTGTCTTCTCACCTATATTATGAAAAAATATGAAATTTTGTAATCACATACATATTACACTTTATATAAACTATCTGATCTTACTATTTGTGAAGCAATCAGTTTCTTCAGAAGTTTCCTTTTCTTTAGGATCTGTGTTTTCAATATCACAGATTGGTATTGAATTTAAAAATTCAGAACTTCTTTCAAAATTTATCTGCAAAACTTCATTTGGAGAGGCAGTTACAGGTATAACTTCTGCTTCACATTCATTAGTTACAACATTGCTAATAGTTCTACAAAATTAAAAAGCCATCATATTAAATTAATGATTAAATGTGGATTATTGAAAAAATAAGAACATTTTAAATACTTCTTTTTACGGGCAAAATCATCTAAAAATGACAGCATTTTCATATATGGCCACTTCTCTGTATATTGTTCCCCAGAAGCACCACTCCTTTTGTTTTGAAGTTTCATTTTTTTTATATGTATCTCTCAAATTTTTAAATGCTTTCTTTGGATCTTAATAATAAAATACATATTATATTTATTTACGATATAATTTTTATATTAAAAAAATATTTTCATTTTCTTTAGGATCTGTGTTTTCAATATCACAGATTGGTATTGAATTTAAAAATTCGGAACTTCTTTCAAAATTTATCTGCAAAACTTCATAACTTCTGCTTCACATTCATTAGTTACAACATTGCTAATAGTTCTACAAAATTAAAAAGCCATCATATTAAATTAATGATTAAATGTGGATTATTGAAAAAATAAGAACATTTTAAATACTTCTTTTTACGGGCAAAATCATCTAAAAATGACAGCATTTTCATATATGGCCACTTCTCTGTATATTGTTCCCCAGAAGCACCACTCCTTTTGTTTTGAAGTTTCATTTTTTTTTATATGTATCTCTCAAATTTTTAAATGCTTTCTTTGGATCTGAATAATAAAATACATATTATATTTATTTACGATATAATTTTTATGTTAAAAAAATATTTTAAAAACAACAAAATTTTATTTTTCAAAATTTTTTCTACAATGACTATATTGGATATGACTAAGTTTACTATTAAACTGTTTTAGGTAATACCTAAATTAAAGAATATATTATTTCATTTTTCATAAAAACCAGAGTTTATAAAGTGCAAAAGCAATTACTTATATAAAATAAAGGAAGATGTTTGTTTTAACGAACGTTGTCTCCGAGTCCGTCCTTGTGTCCTAACTCCCGCAACTCATCCTTACCGACGTCCCACACCGCTTATAGGCCATCCGCCTGTTGAGAACCGCTCATTTGATATCTTGCGGGCTCTGCGGGCCGTGCGGGCCTCACAACTATATTGGATATGGCTAGGTTTACTATTAAGCTATTTTAAGTAATACCTAAATTAAAGAATATATTATTTCATTTTTCATAAAACCAGAGCTTATAAAGTGCAAATGCAATTAGTTATATAAGCATTTTAATAAAAGAAAATCTATACTTAAAGCTAGACATAAACATCATTACTGAAACAGGAAACTATTTTTTATTTGGTGTATTTAATAATTAAATCAATCTTCAAATTAAACACATCTGCATTTATTCCATGAAACTTCAAATTTATCTTTCATTTCTTTTTAATTGCACAAATTCACTTCTATACTTAAAGCTAGACATAAACATCATTACTGAAACAGGAAACTATTTTTTATTTGGTATTTAATAATTAAATCAATGTTCAAATTAAAGACATCTGCATTTATTCCATGAAACTTCAAATTTATCTTTCATTTCTATTTAATTGCACAAATTCACCTGCATTAAAAATTAATTTATAATTTTGAATTACAAGTTTCTTTTCAAGATATTAAGCTAAAATTTTGGTGTTATAGCAATATTCACATGACTTATTTTGCATTTGATGTGAATCTGTAATTATTTTATTTTCATCTAATCAGGCTATATTAAATTTCAAGAAAAAAGTAATAGGAATGATATATATGCATTAGGTATAGGATGGCACAAATTCACTTGCATTAAAAATTAATTTATAATTTTGAATTATAAGTTTCTTTTCAAGATATTAAGCTAAAATTTTGGTTATAACAATATTCACATGACTTATTTTGCATTTGATGTGAATCTGTAATTATTTTATTTTCATCTAATCAGGCTATATTAAATTTCAAGAATAAACTAATAGGAAGAATATTCACATGACTTATTTTGCATTTGATGTGAATCTGTAATTATTTTATTTTCATCTAAATCAGGCTATATTAAATTTCAAGAATAAACTAATAGGAATGCTATATATGCATTAGGTATAGGATGGATATATATATATAATGTATTCCTATTAATTGTTAAATATAAATTAAATTAAAATTGATATGTAATCAAATTTATCAGAAAAATAGTGTTTCTTTTCAATGAAAAATGGTCAATTTTCATTAAAATTGATTTCTACTGCTATAAAAACAATCACTTACCAGCAATTTTTGTAATAAGAGAGATCTCTCTCCAAGTATTTTCTTTCAATTTTGCATTAAAAACAATCACCAGCAACTTTTGTAATAAGAGAGATCTCTCTCCAAGTATTTTCTTTTAATTTTGCATCTCTGTATTCCTTGCATCCAGTATCGTATAAATAGCTCCTTTTCCTTACTTCTTCTATAAGCATTTCTTTTCTTTCTACGTCGTCCATATCATCTCTGTATTCCTTGCATCCAGTATCGTATAAATAGCTCCTTTTCCTTACTTCTTCTTTAAGCATTTCTTTTCTTTCTACGTCGTCCATCTTTTTCAGGCAACAACCATGTGTCTTATCGTCACGTGCATAACCATAGCATTTTTTTTCCGTGCACCGCTGTAGCGGCGGCGGTAGTATCAGTTAGTTCAAAACTATGTTTCTTTTAAAATTAAAATAGTAGATAGCCCAATATTTTTTCTTAGAATGCCTTCGAAGTGCCTAATTAAATGCGCAAAGAAAGAAATACTTACGAAAAAAGTGAGCTTGATTTAGATACATCTTCCATCTTTCAGTCTGAACATACAGCTATCGCCCCTTGGGATGCATCCTCTATATCAGTAGATTTTCGTCTTCATTGATATCCAAAGGACTCAACTCCCGACTTTGTATATCAACAACTCTTGGCAGATTTTCAACATACGAATGCAGGCTTCTCAGTATTCACGGACGGATCTAAATTCGATGGCCATGTGGGATCTGCCGCCATTTGTGATGACGAAGCTCTGTCAGAACAGATCCCCACAGTGGCTTCTGTGTTCACTGCCGAATTGCATGCAATGCAACTTGCTCTAAAGCACATTAGAACGAAAGGCCATCGTAGAAGCTCATTTATTTCGACTCACTGAGTGCGCTTCAGGCGCTGATCTCGTTGAGACCTTCGCCACATCCTATACTTTTCCACATCAAGAAGCTTCTTTTCCGTCTCTCCAGAAGGGGATACACGATCAAGTTCTGTTGGATCCCGGGGCACGTTGGCATTCGTGGGAACGAACTTTCTGACATTGCCGCAAAGTCAGCCAATATTACGAGTGTCAAAAATAATTGAATCTTTAGCCGTGCACCGCTTTAGCGGCGGCGGAAGGTTTTTGTTATTTCAAAACAATATTTCTCTTTAAATTAAAATAGTAGGTTGCCCCGTATTTTTTCATAGAATGCCTGCGTAGGACTTTAATAAATGCGCGAAGAAAGAAATTTTTACGCAAAAAATAACGAGTGTCAAAAATAATTAAATCTTTTCCCGTGCACCGCTGTAGCGGCGAAGGTAGGTTTCAGTAAATTCAAAATCGTATTTCTCTTCAAATTAAAATATTAGGTGGCCCAATATTTTCTCGTAGAATGCCTGCGTTGTACTTTAATAAATGCGCAAACAAAAAAATTCTCACGCAAAAACTACGAGTGTTAAAATTAGTTGAATATTATCCGTGCACTTCGTTTGGATTGTTTCCATAGCAACGGCCGCTGTCACTGGCCGCTACCGCTGAAAGTAGACAAGTGGAATACAGCCTTAAGTTAGCTGATGTGCAGCGGTTATTCACTTATTTCAGGAATTCTACTCAAACAAATGCTTTTATGATAATTTATGAAACATTGGAATTATATAAAATGGCGAAGTTAATGATCAATTTTGCAATATGAAACAAACATTGACAAAGGTTAAAATAAAACAGAAGGAATAATATCAAATATATTTTAAGATTTATCATATTTTTAATACGCATAGCAATATTTTCAGTTTGAACATTTCTAAAACAGACAATATTTGAAAATATTAAATTTTATCATTTAATAAAAGTTGTTTTTCTCTCTATTTAATGGTTTTGTTATTGTTTCAGTTTTAAGTAATAAGGAAAAGTAAAGTTTGCATTTGCAAAAATAATCAAGGTATTTTCCTGCTGCATATAATAATCAGGTGGAGAAGGAGTTCGATGAACCGAGTTTCATCCTAACTGGAGAAAAATCACTGTAAGTGAGAGACAAATAATTAATAATCCAAGGAAAGCATAGTACACTTTCGCCATAGGAATTACGATAATTATATATATAGATATCTATATACTATAAACAATATTAGATGAACAACTTCCTTTATTAAAAGAGAGAGATCTCCATCAAACACACGTGAGTGTTGATCACAAGTTTTAGAGAAAGAGATACCTTGACAAAAAAAGAAATCCGTGGAGATGGATCCGGTTATCACGAACACCGTCGATGATAAAGCAATAGTCTCTAGTCTCTAATAAAAAAGTCTTTAGTCCTTTGTTTGGAATTCGATTCCTGGCGCTCACAAAATCTTCGTTGATACGGACGGTTGATGAAACACCACGGGTGGCAACGTAGAAGATGCGGCTGGTAGATGGTTCCTTTCAAACAAACGGGAGTGTATCAGGAAGGGTTCGCCGTAAAGCTCTGGATGACAACTCGGTCGTTACCGCAAGAGCGTGCAGAACCTGGTCGAAATTTCGGAGAGACAAAATTGTCGAATGCCACTGGAGTCACTTAGATCCAACTGCTTCCCCGACGAGGGCGGCAACAGCTCTTATATACCCATTGACCTTTTCTGACCCTTCTTCCCAGGGAGAGAATTCAGATGTTTACTTCTCGAATATTCACCGAGTCACATGTCCGAGAGTCAGGTGTCCGATCTGCGACTATTTGGCGGACATCTGATATAAACATTCTCAGCGATTTATTGTTATTGTGGACGAAGTTCGCGAGTTGATCGAAATACCATCTATAATGTCGTCGTATTTCTTCGGAGTTATTTGACAGAACTCCTTTTTTTGATGTTTTGAGAGAGCACCTTGTTTATTTCTCCAGATGTCTCTCTCCTTCCTATGTCTCCCTCGTTTGACCTATTTATGATAGGAGATCGGGGGGAGTAAGTTGCATACAATTCGAACTCCGATTCCCACAATTGGTATTACGCATAATAACAGGCGATTATGCATAATCAGCAATCATCTTGGTAAGTTTGGTAAATTTCACTAAATTTCTCACTTTTACCGGTGATTATGTATAATTTACAAATGAATTTGGTAAGTTTGATAAATATCGCTGAATATATTACTTTTAAAGTGATTTTTGCTTAATTTCCAAAATGTAGTTCATAAATTTGATAAATACATTTACACTTTTGAAGTTACTGAAACCTACCGCCGCCGCTACAGCGGTGCACGGGAAAAGATTTAATTATTTTTGACATTCGTTATTTTTTCCGTAGGAATTTCTTTCTTTGCGCATTTATTAAAGTTCTACGCAGGCATTCTATGAAAAATACTGGGCAACCTTCTATTCTAATTTAAAGAGAAATATAGTTTTGAAATTATAGAAACCTATTGCGGCGCTAACGCGGTGCACGGATAATATTCAACTAATTTTAACAGTCGTAGTTTTTTGCGTAAGAATTTTTTTGTTTGCGCATTTATTAAAGTACAACGCAGGCATTCTATAAAAAAATACTGAGCAACCTACTATTTTTATTTAAATAGAAATATAGTTTTGAAATTATAGAAACCTATTGCGGCGCTAACGCGGTGCACGGATAATATTCAACTAATTTTAACAGTCGTAGTTATTTGCGTAAGAATTTTTTTGTTTGCGCGTTTATTAAAGTACAACGCAGGCATTCTATAAAAAAATACTGAGCAACCTACTATTTTTATTTAAATAGAAATACAGTTTTGAAGTTACTGAAACCTACCGCCGCCGCTACAGCGGTGCACGCGAAAAGATTTTACATCGATTTACACGGTATACAGTTTAATTGAACATATCTTTCTATTTTGTATGAATTAAGGGTCTCGTTTTACACGTTTCGGTTTGCACGATTATTCCAGGAACGTATCTACCGTGTAAATCGAGGGCTGAGTGTATCATGAAATTTCCCACATTTTGTTGTTTTAAGTAATAATTTAATTATAGGATTCTATTGTTTCACTTTTACAACACCCTCTTATCACTTATTCATCTTTTAACTTCGATTATCTCTAGCATTTCAATACGTTTTCAAAGTCGTCTTTCATACCCTCATGGCCAAATCCGCATCTCTTCAAAGATGATGTTTTCCAAAGTCTTCTCGAGGATACGAGCCTGGATGTGCGCTTCTATGTTTAGAGGCAAATCAATAGTTGTGATATAATTTTTGTAATAAGTTGTTGCAATACCATCCAAGTAATCACATAGGAATCATCTTTACCTGACATGACGCTCAGTTCATTTGACATTAATTCATATTTCCTCATTTTTTCAATTGTTGTTAACAAATTTTGAATTGTGATTTCGATCTCAATAAGACATATAATCGTTCTATTTTTTTCATATACAGAAATATCGGGCCTATCATGTTCAAGTTTTATAGATGTTTTTATCTGGGTGTCAACTCTGATTTCCGCACCTTCATTTGCGATTATTTCTTCAACCGAGTGAGATCTTATTTTCTTTGACTGCTTAAAACCGAATTTATTAAATAAATGAAGATAAATGCGACCAACTACTTCATTACTCGACGGGAATGCATTATTAATCAAATTTACCATACTAGATTAGCGATTATGCATAATGTGTGGTAAATTTTGATTAAGTACTATTTATCATATTTACCACTACAAACTGGAGAGTATGCATAATCACCGGTAAATGTGATAAGTTCTCAGTATATGAAAAAATTTATCACTTTTCCCGATATCGTTGGTGATTATGCATAATCGCCGGTTATTATGTACGACTACTGGATTAATCACTTTTACCGTAACATATTATATTCTCAAAGTTTGAATAATTTAAATATTTCATAATTGTCTTAGATTTTAATTGATATTTTAATATTTTACAATATTTGATATGTTATATTCAAATTTAAAATAAAACTATTCTCAAATGAAAATAATAATACGAAAATCCTAAATACTTTATATAATGTTATGGAAATTTAAACGGTAGGATTCTAGCATCTATAATGATTTCAGTAGATGAAATAAAAAAAAATCGAGAGAGAGAATTCTATGAGGAGATACATGGCAAGAATTAGATTACACGCGAACCATCAAATTCTTTCGCGAAATATTGTATCAAAAGACACGATATTATAATAAAAGTTGTTAAAAAATGCGTAATTACGTTGCACTAATGATAGAATTTTCCGGATGTATGAGACTAATATAGGGATAAGAAGGGAAAATAAAATATTTCAAAATAAATAGTACTTCTGATGAGTCAGTGTACCTTGATTCAAGTATGACAGTATACATGAATTCTTTGGAAAACACGTAACGACTGAATATTAATTTTTAAAAATTTTAAAAGCTAGATTAATGTGAATATATCAGATAAACTTACACATACTAACGGTAAGCGCAAAAATATATTTTATTCATATTCTTATGAAAAATTATTAAATTCATTGCAAAAAAGTAACAGGACAATTAAAAATCAAATAAAACTTTATTGAATTATTGATTTTACATAATATTTTCCAATATACAGGTAGCCCTCTGTTTTCGCCGCAGTTCCGTTCCAACAAAAGCCGGCGCAAATCGAATCGGCGTAAAATGAACCCATATTTACAGTGAGGTATAGGGTTAGGTTCTACATAAGTGAAAAATAAGCAAATAATTTTGCTTATTAATACAATATAATACAAAATACATTGTATTATAATTTTAATTTTTAAAATGTATTTTATGATAAAATAAAGTGAAATGTTTTTATTAAAAAATCTTAAGAAAAACAAATGAAATTTCAAAGTTTCGGATCTCTTACATTTTTTGGAAAAAGTATCCAGCTTTAATTGTTTATATGTTTGTTTTCTTTCAGTAAGAATTTCGGAATATGGTCGAATAGATGCGATTATGCTCCTTTTTACATTTGCACTTCGCTCCCAATCGTTGTCTAACTCACAAAGTTCATCCGTCTAACTTTCCATAGCTGAAAGAATACGCTTTAGATCGGCCGTTTTCATAACTCTTGGAGTTTCTTCTTCGTTTTCTTCTTTCACTGACTGTATACTGTACAGTTTGAACTATGGACAGTAATAGTTTGAACTATGTATTTAACAGAACTTAATATAATATTAATTCAATAATTTTTATACCGTCATTATACCGACTGCGACTCTTTCTTTCGCGTTTGGACTCATCCACCTTAGCTAGGCGCGGCTTTCGTGGACGGACAATACACGGCGAAACAGCGAGTTGCGCAGCGGCGTTATTGTGAATCAGCGTAAACCGAGGGCTACCTGCACTTGTTTATAAATTTTAGAATTAGCTTAAAAGAATCTCCTCCTCCCAACAGTAGTACAAATTCAAAAACGTAACAGTTAATTATTTAAACAAAAGTATAATATATAATTTGTATTTATTTTTTATACTTTGAAATACAGTAGAGTCCCGAAAACTCGGCCTAATGTGGAACAAAGGGTGGCCGAGTATGTGAAAATGCCGGGTTATCGGGAAAGGTTTTAAAAAAGAATAAGTACGAGTGTTTCCTCAGAAAATACAGTACTTGCATGTATTGGTTGCTTGAGAATACAACAGTTTACAAAGAATTAAATACTGTAACTCAAACTTAAACTGCCCAAATACCCTTAAACAAAGGAAAAGTATATACTTTATGAAGGCATAGAGCCTTTACTAATGAAAATTAATGAATACACACTGTACAGGGTGTGGCCGAGTTATCGGGACTGCCGGGTTATCGAGTGCCGAGTTTTCGGGACTCTACTGTACATCTAAATGGAAAACTTGCAGATTTTTACTTTGCATTAATTACATAAGATGATTATAAAAAATATAACGGATTGTAGTTATTGAAAATCATTGTTTGAACATAATTAGACTTGATGAGTTTCTGTTTGATCTTGACGTGGCATCGTTTCCAATTTCGGAATTTCTTTCTCTTTCTTTGGAGATAATTTAGAAAAAACACACTTCGAAAGAAGAGAATTTATTGGTGATTCGATAAACACGTATACAAAAAACGAGGCAATCAGAGTGAGAACTGAAATCCAACAGTATAACATCATCTAAAAAAATAAAATCATCTTTATTGTATATTCGATAACTTTATAATTAAATAATTATTTATTTATAAACATTAATTATAAGTGGATTTAATAATGATATAAAAATGAAAACCGAATAATTTTTTGCTAAGAATTTTGAAATGGAAAATAAAAATTTTTCATATAATCGTTCAAAAGAATAGCAAATGTCTCTACGAGAAAATTTAAGATCAAAATGATCTCATTCGCATTTTAGTAGGGCGATTCAGAGATAATTTCTAATCTTCAGTTTGGACAGATCAGACAAAATCAAGTTCATTACTTGATCAGAACTTGAATTCTTTCTATATTCGGCATAATTAAACTTCAAAGTACAATAATTTCATGTAATCCACTATTATTATTACGATAGTAGATTTCGTTATCATAATATCAGAATATAAGAAAATAGTTCCAGTTTTTGCTTTAATTTTGTCTTAAATTAATTAAATTTAAATGATTGCAGAAATATAATGTTTCTCCTTCCTTCCTTCCTTCTCCTTCCTTCATAGTAATTTTATTTAGTATTAAAATGTTTGTTATGTCTGAATTCAGGTGAATTGAAATAAATATTTACAGAATGTAACAGCAATAAAATTACAAACTATCTTGCATAACCGATATGGTCAAATCACGATTTATAAGGACATATAATTCAGTGATGCATAATAAGGAATCATTTTGGATCATGAGGGTTCAATTTTTAGTTCCACACCTTCGATTTTCTGGAGGAGTCCGAACCCGGTCGTTGAATCTCATCCTTCAAATTTTCAGTTGACCCTATCATGAATGTTGGTCAGTCCATGACGGGCACTAAACATGGCTGAAATATATGGATAGAAAGTTTCCATGCTCTATCTAAATATTTTATGGCGTTCAACAGATGAACAAAATTAGGTATTAATAAAAAGAAATCCATGCAATTTTTAATGCAAAACGGTAATATTTTCGCTGATATATTTGAGTCTTACATAAGATACTAGGAAAATAAATATCCAACGAGATCGTGAAGAAGACAGCATCTCACCGAAAAACTGTTCACAGCCTGCCTAGAAGAAAGAAATATTCAGACAAATAAACGGATAGGAACACAAGATAATTAACATCAATGGAGAGTAGGAAGAAAGAAATATTCAGACAAATAAACGGATAGGAACACAAGATAATTAACATCAATGTTCAATCTCAACTATGTAAAATTTACAGATGACATATTTTCTCTCAAACACCAAATGAACTACAGGAAATGGTATGTGCTCTGAAAACAGAAAGCAAGAAAATGTGACTGCAAATTAACTACGAAAAGACAAAGGTATGTTCAATACAGAAGTAAACTCCAAACCAGGGACGATAGATGGTCAGACAAAAGGCCATTCCTAGCTTTCGCGGGGCCCGGGTCAAATTGAAATAGGAGGTCCCTCCTAAAGAAATAAATACTATCAAATTGAAGAAATTAAAATTAAAGCATTCAAAGTTCTTCAGAATATAATTTTATTTAAACAATAAAATAATTATTGTTTTTTAAATTTATTATTTAAAAAACATTGTAATGGAGTTGAATTTTCATTATTAGAACATATTAGACTATTGTAATTTCTTCGTATAAATCGGCTCCATTTACATCTCGGTTATCATCATGTCTTAAAATTATGTCTAAATTCCATGATAATACTTTTTAAGTTGATCTTCTTCCATTGTTAGTAATAATGGAACATTGTAGAAAATCCGAAAATATTAGTATGATTTTCAATTTATAAAAATCTCTCTTTTATTGAAGCTATGACTTGGTTTATTACTGCGAAGAAATAATTTTATATAAAAATTAATTTCGCGGACATTTGTAAATGCACTTATTCCTGCATAATCAAATAAACTTTTATGTTTTCTTAATCTGACTTAAACTTATTTGTAATGTTAGTTTTTGGTGTGATCTGACATTTTTCTTGTATACAAAATTTTGCTACACTTAAAAGCTATTGTTTTGAATCTTACTCATTGTTCTTACTGAAAAATTAAAAAAAAAATAATATTTTTTACTGAAAAATTAACAAAAATAATAATAAAGTTGCACATTTTACTGCGGGTATTAAAAAATAATAAAATTGCACATTTTACTGCGGTACTGGCCGGACAGTCGTAATGGTGAAAGAATACATGTATTTAGAACAAGTAATCACAACACAAGGAGAACAGACGAGAGAAATTCAACATACGATGCAGTTGAGATGGCGTGTGTGACGACACAGTAACTTCCTAATGGGCAATAGGATACAGATATGTCTGAAAAAAAAACTTTTCAACATGTGCATACTACCAGCAATGATGTGTAGCTGTGAAATGTGGATCCTTACAAAGAAACTGGAATAGAAACAAAAAAGGAAGAACCCAAAAATTACGGAAAGTTATATGTTAGGATTCACCAAGAAGGACTGCAAGACCAACATACCAAGAGAATACTTAAATTGTTATGTTTGAAGGTTATTTCTAAGAAACGTGTACTGAAGAGGGACCGGTAAAGGGTCCGAAAACGTTTTACTGTAATAAAACGATTTTGTACTTGCTCATAGTGCTGTCTGAACTCTGATCTCATACCAATAGAACAAACCAAAGTAGAAGACATACTAGTAATAGTTAGATGCAGTAAGTGGCATTGGGTAGGCCACATAGTAAGATACACAGATAAATGGAAAAAACAGAATTACAGTGGCAACCAAGGAAAAAGATATCCTGGAACAATACAAACGATAGAGAGATGGTATAACAAAAGTAATTGGTTTCCAATGGATGCAGATTACACAAGATACTTACATTTGGAAACAAAAGAAGGAAACATATGTATCCGGGGAGGATGAAATAAGAAATGCAGCTGATGCTGATTTGAGCCAAAAATATATTCTTAAAAATTTTATCACTATTTCCAACATTTAGGAAATTATTACTGAAGATTCGCTAAATATTTTGACTTTGTCATTTGTCTTCTAGCATGATTAATCGTGTATTGTATATCTTACGAAAAATCGACAGTAGTCCAATGGGGCTGAAATTGAATCCCTGAATTTCATTATGCCGGCGGCCGATTCTCAGCATCACAATATAAATTTGTAATATCTATTCTCGAACACTATAAACCCCGATTTAAAATCTAATTATCATTCTAGAGTTCTCAATGAGCAGCAATTCTGTTGTTTCCTGTCTCTGTCTACATTTTTAAATCATAGAATTTGAATATGTTAATTTAAAAATGTTGTTTGCATAATCAAGATATTACGAAATCAAACTTGAAAATGTTCGTATTTTTTCCCCTCTTATCTAAAATTTGCATCTCTATTACTAGGAAACATAAGAGCTACATCAAAATTATTTACTAATGTAAGAGCTACGTTTTCAACTGAACAAGCTTATCCGCTCATTGAATATGTTTATCAATCAGAGTTTAGAAATTATTGAGAGTGAAAGTAATAAAGAAGCAATGGAAATGGCCAAAATGTGAACTCAGATTTTTCGGAAAAAAAGATATAAACAATATCAAAATTTATACTTTTCTTACAATTAAAGATAAAGTATTTATAGTTTTTTTCTATTAGATTCGGAGATAGGAGAACAGTTAGACTTTTCAGTTTTCGTGATATCCTGAGCGCCTTAAAGCACACCCAGCATAAATGTTATTTACGTCAAAAAATATCACAAATATCTAACTTTCTTGAATCATTCCTTATCATACAAGTAACATCCTTGTTAATTTTCATTATTTTCGATGATTTCTTCATAAGTTTAAAAACTATTCAAACATTAAAACGCCGTTATTTCTGCAATTATTTGTCAGACATTAATGACATTACAGGAGAATTTGCAGAAATTTAAGAAAATGTATTCTTGTGTATATTAATTATTTCTCCGTTTCCAGTTTCATGATATCTGAAATACAAAATTTTATACAGAATTAACTTTTAGATCATCGTTCCTTTGAATCCAAGATATTAATTTCGAGAAATTCCTGAATCTTGTTATAAGATGGCGTCGATGAATTTAAAAATTCCATATATCATACAAAAAGATATATCAAACATTTTAAAAACATTTTCACAAAAATTATATTATTTACCATCAGTTAAAATTTACTTATATATACTTCATATACTCTTATACATCTAAGATTTACAGATAGATGTATAAGATACACTCTTATACATTTAACTCATACAAAAAGATATATCAAACATTTTAAAAACATTTTCACAAAAATTATATTATTTAACATCAGTTAAAATTTACTTATATATACTTCGTATACTCTTATACATCTAAGATTTACAGATAGATGTATACGATACACTCTTATACATTTATCTTAGAAGTATAAGAATTTGACAGTTAATATGATGTATTTTAATACTAACTAGATATAAAATTGAATTGTTTACTATCATGTAATTTGGTGAAAATAATATTATCTAATATTTATAAATTAAAAAATTAAGAGATAATGGATAATTAAAAATTTTCATACCAAATTTAATCTCGTAATCGTAAAAGCCTTTCTCATTTCTCCAAATATATAAGCAATTAGGATGTTATGAAGAAGATATGTCCACAGATTTATTTGATCTAATATTACAAAAATCCTCAGAGAAAAGAACCAATTGATAAGTCCTAAAAATAAAATAATATATGTAAATATCTGAGTATTTTATAACATACTATATATTATAACATAAAATGAAAAAATTTTTATTTAAGGGAGTATTGGAAATAAATGAATAGTGAGATCTTCATTGAAACTATTGTTTATAATGATATACTGTGATATGATATCTCAGCCTGGTATAGGCTGTGATATACAGTAGCTTCTTAGAAGAAAGATACTGTTTATCACTGTCCGTGTATTTTACAGCTAATATTAATAAAACTTTATGTGAATATCTTTAAAATGATGTATATATTACAGCGAATTTCCTATTTTAATACACAGTTTTTGCCATATTTTAATATACTAGTTTCCAGTGGATGAAATCGGCTAAACAACTACGTGGTAAAGTAGTCGCTTACCATCTTGTATGTCCACGAACAATTTCCGTGTTCTACACCTTCAGTTTTTTAGGAGACGTCCATCCCGGCTAATTGAACCAATTTTTGTCAACAGATGACACCAGTTTCCACTCAGTAACAGTACTAAGTGGCGGGGCGAAACAAACCCTTTCACAGGCAGTCCACCTCTGGGAGGGTCAGCCGGATTGTGGATGACGGGGATCGACGGGCCGGGCCCGGACCTCATGAAAATATTTTCAAGGGATGGACCCGAAGCTCGAACACGGGTCCTCCAGAGTGGAAAGGCGAAGCGTTTTCACGCAGCCAATCCGGCCAATTGAACCATTTCCTTCATTCTTTCGGTTGGTTATGTTATGAATGTTATAAAGCTTGTCATGAGCTCTAAAACTAACCAATATCAGATATCCCATGTGCAATATGGCGGATTACTTAAACTAATCTAATAGTTAGACAGCACAAGAGATGTATAAATGAAAACTAAAGGAGGAAGCAGTGATTTAAAAATAAAAAGCTAAAATGATGACGATAAATTTTTAGTAAGGTATTACTATTATATTTGTTAAACATGAAAACATTAATTTTTATTCTTGTGAATTGTATTCAAAATGCCATAGAATAGAAAAACAGTGAAATATTTTCTGGTTTCTTTTTATATACAGTATTTACAAAGCAAATTTGACCAAATGACCAAAGAAATTTAATTTATAAGCAAATTTATTGGAAAATATATATAATAAAAAATATATATACATATATACTAAATTACAGAATATAATTTTAAATATCTGATTATTTTGAAATTTCGGACTTTTTTAAATTTTTATTAAAAATAGCTTAATAAAGTTTTGTTTAATATATTTTATTTAAAAAACAACATTGAAAATATTCATGGTTACATGTATTCTTTGTATTGATACATTTATGTCCTAGTTTTCAAGAATCTAAGTTTGCGTCACTAAAACTATTAATGTTATAGATTATCATATAATCTATGTTTACCTTGTGGTCATTCATTTTCAACAAAATTTCGACGGTAATTAATGAATATTCTTATATTATTTAATTAAATCTAAAGGTTAATATATTAGAAAAAATAATATTTAAATTTTAATACAATATACAGGGTGTTTCTTACCACCATTTTTTCTCGGAAACAAGATGAGATAGTAAATACGGAAAATTTTTGATTACCAAAATATAGGCTATCCAAAGAATCGAATGGGCATTACAAAACTTTTGTAGGCCCATCGGAAGTACGGGCACAAAAGGTGAATTTTGAAACTTCAATGGAAACACAGCCGATTTTGTCATAACTGCATAGAAGTGTAAAAAACAAAACTTTTGTTTTGAAAATTGTTTAATATCACTTACGGATTGTCAGATATCACAAAAAAGAAGATGCCGCTGCATGTACCGCCGATTAGGCTATCCAAGAAGAAGAATAAAAATCATACAGAAGGCATCTGTGCACATTGAGGAACATTATTGAAGCAGCAAAGAGCAGTTATTATGCAGGTTTAAGGCCAATTCTTGTATTCCGGAGTATTACTCGAATCGCAAGTGCGACAAATCTTTCGCCATCACATTTCATCATGGAGCCATATTCAAGAACAAGGGTTTCTGGACTTGTTTCAGCCTTTTATGAACGCCATGATGTATACAGATGCCCTCTGTCAGATTCTTCTCCTTCGTATTGTTTGAATAGCCCAATCGGCGGTACATGCAGCAGCACCTTTTTTTGTGATATTTCACAACTGTAGATGATATTAAAAACGTTCCTAACAAAAATTATTTGTTTTTTACAATTCTATCCAATTATGCCAAAATCGGCATATGTTACCATTGGAGATTTCAAAGTTGACTCCTTGTGCCCCTACTTCCGATGGGCCCACAAAATTTTTATTATGCTCATTCGATTTTTCGGTTTCCCTTTCGAAATCAGTTTGATCTTTATCTAGTAATTTACGCCAATTATAATTAAAAAAACAAATTTGTAATAAAGAACAAATACCTATCTTAAGGCCTCCCTGTCTAATAATTAATATCTATCTTCAGGACTCCCTACGTAAATCCCCTTACAGGCAAAAGTTGTTTCATAAAAATCTATTCAGTCATTCTCGTGTTATAAGTGTACACGTGCGCTCAGGCATTTCAGATTTATAATATTTATAGATATGGATATAGATATAGATATTAGCTTGGGCTCAAAAATTAAATTTCTGAAATTTTTGTATCCAAACCGGGACTCGTTTAGCAGATAAACCAGGGGTCCTTAACCTTCTGACGACTCTAATGGATTGTCCAATATGGTCCCATACCCCCTTCACTTGGCTGTCGAAATAATCATCACCATTCCTTATATTAGTTGCCAGTATGACTTCAAATATCTCAACAGCTTGAATTTAATGTGCTTTAGAGATCCAGTCACAAACCCCAACATTTGGTTCCCATATTCCAAAGGGTATGGATATCCCAGTTAAGAACCCTCAGATAAACGAATAGATTGTGTATATTGAAAAGCTATTTCAATAAAAGTTCCGTAATTGTAAAACAAATACGATTATTTTTTCAGTATTATTGAAATGTGATCTATTTTTATCAATATAACAGTAATTAAAATATTAAATAAAAAACAACCCAATATTATTAATTTTCATTTTGCATGATTTTTTCTGCCTCATTTTGTTTTATCTTTATTATAAACAGGTATTTTTTTTTAAATAAACATTTTTTTTTTATTAAAATCTCGAGATTTTCGAGAATTTTCGAAAGAGAATCTCAAATCTCGACAAATAAATAAATTACTAATTCGAGAATTCTCGAATCTCGAGATAGCAAAAAGTTCGAGAAAACACAAATCACTGCTCTCGAAGTTTAAATAATTTAAATATTCCATAATTGTTTTAGATTTTAATTTATATTTTAATATTTTATAATTCTTCATATATTATATTCAAATTTAAAATAAATCTATACAACTAACAGACTTTATTCTCAAATGAAAGTAGCAATATGAAAATCAAATACTTTATATAACATTATGGAAATTTAAACGGTAGGATTCTAGGATCTAAATTGGTTTGAATAGATGAAATAAATAAATCGAGAGAGAGAGATTCAGATGAGAAGACACAAAGCAAAAGTTATATCTTACACGAACCATCAAATTCTGTCGGAAATGTTGTATCATAAGACTTCATATTATAATAAAAGTTGTTACAAAATGAGCAATTACGCTGCAATAAAGTTAGAAATTTCGGGATGTATGAGATTAATGTAGAGGTAAGAAGACACAATAAAAAATTTCAAAATAAATAATAACTTCTTATGTGTCTGTGTACCTTGATTCAAGCATGACAGTATATAGGAATTCTTTGGAAAACATATTTTTACGCTGTGTTAACGTTTGAATATTAATTTTAAAAATTTTATGAGTTGATTTGCCAGATTGATGTGAATATATATCAGATAAACTTATAACAATAAAGTTCAGTTTTTCATAAGATAATGTTTGAATAAAGTTCATTTTGGCGCTTATATAATAAGCGCCAAAATGAACTTTATTCAAACATACACTCATGAAAAAATATCAAATTCATAGCAAAAAAGTAATAGGATAATTAAAAATCATATAAGACTTTATTGAATTATTCAGTTTAAAAAATATTTCTTAATATACTATATAATATATTGGTTTTTAAATTTTAAATAAGAAGTTTCTCTTCATCACAAGAGCAGCAGAAATTCAGAAACACAGGCTAATTATTTATGTAAAAAAATTTAATACATAATTTCTGTTTATCTTTATCCTTTAAAATACATATAAAAGCAAAAATTACAGATATTGATTTTGTAGTAATCAGAGATGATAATTATAAAAAATTTGACAGATTGCAATTATTGAAATCACTGTAGTACATAATTAGACTCGATGGGTTTCTGTTACATCTGTACGTGGCATCGTTTCCAATTCCGGAATTTCTTTCTCTTCCTTTAGAGATAATTTCGAAAAACATTTCGAAAAGAGAAAATTTATCGGTGATTCGATAAACACGTATAAAAAAAACGAGGCAATCAAAGTGAGAACTGAGATCCAACAATAAAACATCCACTAAAAAAAGTAAATTAGTGTTTATTATATATTCAATAAATTTCATAATAAATAATTATTTATACAGTCAAGTCTCGTTATTCGCGTATTCGAATATTCGCGAAAATTTATTTTTAATTTCAAAATCGTTATTCGCGGACTTCCCCTAAAAATTCCTGAAAAAATTAATTAAAAAATTTATAATCATAATAAAAATTATTATATTCTATAGCTGTTAAAGGAATATAATTTTTAGTTTATTAATAAACACTATAGTAAAATTAGTAGTACTGAATCCCTCCAGATTATGGAAAATGTTATGGTGGTGATGACTTTTCAAAACACCTTTTCTTTCTATTGTAAAGGATATAAATTCACACAGTGCAAGGTGAAACACCATGCAACTTACAGGGTGTGATATTTTTGAACAAAAACATGCAATTACAGTCTACAGAACAATAAAATATATTAACTCAGCCAAATATAAATTTTTTTAAAAAGACATTCCAATAATGGATATTACAAAACAGTACAAATATTATCTAACTTTAAGTTACTTAACATGCATATATTTATTTACAATATATGTATATATTAAAAAAATATATATATAAACAAAATCAAAATCAGAAATGGTTCAGTCATTACAATAATGGATATTACAAAACAGTACAAATATTATCTAACTTTAAGTTACTTAACATGCACATATTTATTTACAATATATGTATATATTAAAAAAATATATATATATAAACAAAATCAAAATCAGAAATGGTTCAGTCAGTCATGTTTTATAATATTAAACATATTTATCATTCCTTAATATTAACAATACCAAGAAAATTAAATTTAACTATAACGGATAAAACTAAATTGAATTAAAAGACAGCAGCAGCAGCATGGAAAATAATTTTAGATTTTTTAAAATCAATTTTAAAAATCAAAAGAAAATAAAGTTATTTTTAAAATTAACCCTAATAAAATCTGCCAATTAAAAGTTTATTATGAAGATAATCTTGTAGAAGAATACAATACTGCTTTTTTTGGATCAAAATTTACTTCAGAAAATATATCCATGTTTTAAAACATAAAATTACAATAAAAAGTATTGATAGAAGAATATCAAACTAAACTGATGCTGCCTTTTAATGAATACTTAAAAAATTAAAAGAAAATATATTAATACTAAAGTAATATATTGTGCAATACATAACATATATTAATATAATTTAAAAATTTTTGAAACTATAATAATTTATTTTTATCAATTTTTTTCCACACATTATCTTTATATCTTTAAGTGAGAAACAATTTATGTAATAAATTTTCCAAATATAAAAAATTCACTGATAACCATGAAATTAGTTAAATTCCATTTATTTAATATTAGACATTTTCATTTTTTATTTTCAAAAAATTATCTATGTTAATTGTTTGTCACTTAAATATTTTTAAGACATGCAAAGCTATAGGATTATTTGCAGACATGCAGTATACAAGGGGATTGGGATAACTACTTACAGAATCGCAGTCCTCACAGTACCAAGTATAGCCTCTCTGTTTGGGATTTTTCTTCACTGGAGGATTCAGACATTGGAAATGGAAGCATTTCTTGCATTCATCACACCTGTGACACCCATAATGTATAGTAGCTACCGTATGTGTATTTTATTATGTTAACTGATATATATATATATTTTCCCCTCAGGGTTTAATTAACATTGCCCAACCCTTCCCAGTTTTAATTTTATACTATTTTAATTTTGAATAAAATTTAAGTTTTAATTAATTTATAATGTATTTTAAAATCATAAAAGTCCTATAATCAATAACAAAAATTTTATTACAGATTTTTCTTTACATAGTTCAAGTTTTATATTGTATTGAAAGTAAGAAATTATACTTAATTTATTCAAATTTACTTGAATAATATTGCAAAATTTTCTTTAAATAAAATTTATTAAAAGAACTTAATTTCTACCAAATGTTATTATTATTCCAAATGAATTTAGAATAGAATTAATTTTTGTTCTTATTTATTGATAATAGGAACGTTTTTTCATTTTTGGATTGAGAATCTAAGTTGATATATAGTTTCAAAATAATCTTACTTAAAAGTATATTTGTAGAGATGAAATTTAATATATAAAACAAAATTATTCAGGGAATTTATTTTAATTCATTTGTATAATTTTCATTTAAGAGACTTTCATTTTCATCATAATAAGAATGAAATTTAATTGAAATATATATATATAATATATTACTTCAAAGCACAAAAATTACATTAATAATCATGAATATATTCATTATTTAAATTAACAAATTATGGTTCTTTTTAAACATGATATAAAAAGTTTAAAATGAAATGTCAAATTAACAAAAAATTTCAAAAAATAATATTTAACATTTTACTTTAAAATTATATATACATTATTTTCTGGTATTTCATTCTTTATTCCCATATACTTTGAAGTAAAACTATATATTTCATTTCAAATCTTTTATTGCTTTCTGAATATATCTTAATAAGTCTATATAATATTGATGAAATTATTTTTTATCAAAATGAACATAATTTAAAAAAAAAATTTAACGAAATAGTTTGTGTTCAATTAACAAAAATTTAAATACAGTATTAACAAAATCAAAACCAAAATTTTACTTGAAACAAACTAAAAAAAATGAACATAACTATTGGTATTTTGCAAGAAAATTCTTTCTGAACAATAATTTAAAGTTTTCAGAAAGACGATCATTTTTCATCACCAACTTACCTAACAATATTTGTACTGTCGCCCACCTCTTTACAACGAAAACAATCAGATCGAAGATCTTTTTCAGTGCTTTTACGAAGTGATGAGATTCGTCCCATTTTAGCTTGAGGCTGTCAACCGGAGGAATAGATCTCATTTGATACAAAACCATATGTAAACTTTATCAGTCCAGAAAAATTCTTTACCTCATCTGAACTTTTTTTGTCGTCCTCGCTTAAATTAGCCTGCATTATGGTTCTCTTTAAAGCTCGTCTACTAACTCTCCTCCGGCTGCTACATAATTCCTCCTTTGATCTCCGACCTCGCTTCATAACTATGGTTACTTTATCAGTTTCCATTTTTTTCTCATCTTTGATATTTGTTTCAGATGTTTTTTCCTCTTCACTCAGCTGTTGTTTATATTCAGGTGACTGAAGAGTTCGTCTCCGAGGACGTCCCTGTATTTAAAAAAGTCTACTCCTTTAGATAAATTATATTTTATAAAATAATAACATATTTTACTGTTTAATAATAATGAAATTTTACCTTTTTGCTAATAGCTGCTTGTAATGCAAGTCTTCTCTCAGAATTTTTGTTGGGTGAAGAAACAAATTTCATAGGTCCTTTTACATGATCTCTTAATTTTCGAGGAGCATTTGGATCGACATCATCATCAGGATCATCTTCCTCAGTTTTATCACATTCACTACACTGCCTAAATCAATAAATTTTCACTATGAATAAATTATTTATTATTAATTGTCATGCATTGCCAAATTAATCAATTCTTAAAATACTAAAAAACTTTTTTAAATTAAAAATTTCTATTTAATTGAAAAATATGATGATTATTTTCAATAAAATGAATCACTTTCCAAAAAAATAAAATAGAGACAATCCTTGAAATTCAGTGGTTCTTAACTGGTTTTCTGCAGAATACTGGTGTTTCACAAACTTATCACAAATGTTCCACAAAATTTTGCATGTGCGTGTGTGTACACATCTAATACATCTATAATTTTTGATAAAAAATATGTTAAGAACTATATTCATTTCTTAACTGGTTTTCTGCAGAATACTGGTGTTTCACAAACTTATCACAAATGTTCCACAAAATTTTGCATGTGCGTGTGTGTACACATCTAATACATCTATAATTTTTGATAAAAAATATGTTAAGGACTATATTCATATTATTATTATTATTATTATTATTTTGAAGACTGAATTGCCTTATATAAACATTTTGAGGAACACCAAAATCAATAAATTTTTCTTTTATAGTTAAGTGATCTGCGACTCCAAAAAGATTGGAAATCATTATTCTAATTACACATGTATGTATTCTTGAAAGTGTTACATTAGACAAATTTACATAATTATGCAATCTTTAACTGCAATAAATATTATATACATATTCTAAAACAAGGTAAGATAAAATATCATGAAAATTATTGCATATGTACAATTTAAATCATATTAAAACAGTTAATATTTGATCATCAATAGTATCCATAGTTATGGTGTTCATTAGAACAGATAACTCCTAAGACAAAACAGATGATGCATTTAGAGCTTCTGAGCTTGGAAGATTTCTTACAGTCTACTTGAGAAAAAGTAGAACAAGTATGTAATTAATTTTGATGCCTAATTAATGATGTTAATTTAGTCTGTTATACAATGTTAATTTTGATATTATATGAAATTGAATACAGATAGTCTAACTTACAATGGAGTTTAGTTCAAACCTTGCTATCATAAGTTGAAGCCACATGTATGTGTGTGTATATGTTGAGATACACTAGCATACCCGTGCCTTGGCATTGCTCGGGCAGTTCAGGGTGTAGTACTTAAGTTAATTTCTCTTAAATTATAACCTTTTAGATGACCTTCAGGATTTTCTTCAACGTATTCTGAAAATCTTTCCGGGCAGTTCATGGTGTTGTACTCAAGTTTCTCTTTCTCTTAAATTATAGTCCCGTGCCTGGCGTTGCTCGGGCAGTTTCTCTTTCTCTTAAATTATAACCTGGTGTCGTACTGAAGTTTCTCTTTCTCTTAAATTATAACCTTTTAGATAGGCAGTTCATGGTGTTGTACTGAAGTTTCTCTTTCTGTTAAATTATAACTTTTTAGATGATTATAAGGATTTTCTTCAATATATTCTGAAAATCTTTCCCGTATAGATATGTTTCTATTTGAAACACGTGTCTTTTCACTTCTTTATCTTTCTTTCTCTATTAGAATTCTGTTGATTTGTTTGATCTTCTAATGTTTCAAACTTTTTTGCTTCTTCAACTCTTGAAAAGGCACATACAATTGGCCATGGGAAAAACAATTAGTATTTACAAATAGGTCTGGCCAATCCAAATTGTTTCTCCGATCAGCTTTGAAAACCATGTTATAATAATCATGCATAATGCAACGAAAAATTTTGAAGGGGAAGAGACTCAAAATACATTTGAAATAATGCAACATGGCTTAATTTCATTTAAAATTGCAACAAATAAAAGATTTGTTTATATTACAGGTTTTTGTGTGATTTTAAATATTACTTATTATTATTGCATAATATTGGATAAACATATAGTAGTCTGATGAATAGTTGTAATTTCGTTGTATGAAAAATATAAACAAATTTCATTTTAGATATGTAATACTCATAATTATGGATATAGAACAGGCTTAACTTACCTGCAAATTCAATATAAAATTTCCTTTAAAATAAAAATATCCAATGAAAAGGTATGATATAAAGTTATTGATTGAACATAAATTGATATTGAACAGTATCCTGTAACATAATCACTAATAATTGTTTTAGCTAAGTAATTCTGTAAAACTCCAATAATAGTAATGCAGGTAAGTTATCTGTTGCCCCTTACTTTGACAGTGCCATCTATTGATATTTATTGGTCAAAAATGAATATCAATAGATTTCAAAATATATAAAATCAATTTCTAATAATCAATACCTGTCTGTCACGGAATTTAAGCAAAAAAATTTACAAACAAAAGTTATTTCATAAAAATCCATTCAGCCGTTCTTGCGTTATAACTGAACATACGCTCTCAGGCATTTCAGATTTATAATATATATAGACACAGACACACACACACACACAGACACACACACACACACACAAAAAATTGTGTGGAACATTTGTGATAAGTTTGTGAAACACCAGTATTCTGCAGAAAACCAGTTAAGAACCACTGAATTTCAAGGATTGTCTCTATTTTATTTTTTGGAAATTGATTCATTTTAGAAATGCTCAAAATTTAAGAATTACTCACTACTAATATTTATTATTATATTTCACTTTATAATAAAAACTAGACACAAAAAATGTGCTTTTTATATATCAGATCATTGGTCAGAGATTTGAACTTATTTATCAATTTCTTGACCAATCATATAATTTATTGATGACATCACAGTTCAAGTGATCATAAATCAAGGTCTACCTATACTTTAAAAACTTTATATTTTGATTTGCTGAAAGTAATTGTCTTTCATATACCACAAATCTACACAGATCTCTTATGTAACAGTTTTTGGAAATAATAGAAGAAATCTGTTGATTTAAAATTCTTCTTCTACAATGATTATAGATAAAATTTACAGTCTTGACAGTTAATTAGTGAAGCCAAATCTAGATGGCAAACACAGAAAAAATATGATAAGATGAATATAAACACATTTGTTTATATTCACTACAATAATTACATATGAGTATCATATGCATGCATTGGTATTATTTATATATTACTGTATTACTGTTTGGTGATATATTACTTTTTAGTTTACTTTTATACATAATTTGGAAATATTGGACAAATTGGTATTATTAGACCCATGCCCTCTTATTAGTTTTTTCATAAGAATATCTACAAAATTTTAATTTGTAAAATTATTAATAATTAAAAATACAAAAGTTCTTGCATATATACATCCTTTAAGACTACTTTGGTTTTTCCTTATTTCTATAGGTCACAAAATGGATGAATACTTTGTATTTGTTTATTATATGAAGTACAGGAATTTCCCAATTTACACAATTGGGACTGAAAGTTTTTACATAACATGAATTTTATGCAAGTCAAAAAAATTTTTTAACAAAAATTCCTGAAGCTTGACGGACTATGATGATTGCATTTGCATAGCATTATAGCACTATACCATTATCCGATTAAAACCATGAAACATCATCATATCAGTAATCTATATAATTTGTTTATCCTCATTAATGTCACATATGACTTTAGACTGAAATATTTCAAAGACTATGCAATAAAATTTTATAAATCCTTTTGAGTTTCTGTAAGCTGTAGTTAAGTTTGTGATTATTGAATATTTTTTTAAAATATCTATTCCAAAAAATATTAAAAAATTCAAATATTGGCAAAACTTTATAACTTATTCAATAAATGGTATGATTTCTCTGCCTGGAATGTTTGATTTCTAGTAGATTAAATTTATATCATTACTTTATCTCTAGACGAAAATTATGCATAATATTTATAAAAAAGACATAGGTACTAAAATAACACAAAAATCAATAAACTGTACAAACATCTTCCATTTTAATGTATTTGTGTTTTTAATCAATGATGTTTGTGACATCATGCTGTTTCTTGCACTGAAAATATAAAATTGAATCTTCCTTTTTTAATCTGTACATTTGAAAATAGATACTTTCATCATATAATATTAGGGAAATTCAGGATCAGTGAATGAGTAGTTGACTGTCAGTCAGCAGAATATACATCCTCTTTTCTGTTCACCTTGATTGAAAGCTCTGAAAAAAGATACCACTCTCATCCATGAATATATTAATCCTTAAAATTTTTCTGAGATACCAATCTGTAGCAATGTATTAAAAATAGGCAGTTCTATTTGTAAGAATCTTTGCAATGATTGTATGTCCTTGATCATGCTCAGAGTAAGAAACATCAATAGCCACATATAGACTGATCATTACTTAGACTAGAGTGTCAAACTTAATTCTTATGGAGGAACACTTAAACACAACACAATATTGAAAGGGCCAAATTAAAGGACAAAAAAATTTGAGATGATTGCATTTTAAATACTCTGACTGGTTGCATTCTGAATTTTTTATACTTTACAATAATAGCTAAGTTTTATAGGAAAATAAAATTTGAAACAAAATAAGTACCTTGTTTAAGTAAAGAAAATATATAAAATTAAATTTATTATTCGAGTTAATATTGTTTTCCTGATGTAACAAATTATAATAGTAATTAAATAATGTAAAAATACATGATTGTTAAATACATGACTGTTATGCCAGTGAAAGGGTCACATTGAAGTGTGTTGCAGTCTGCATGTTTGACATGCCTAACTTAATGAATAGTAATAAAAGCAAAAATGAATAATACACAAGAAAAATTCAGAAAGAAGTTGAATGCAAGAATATTTCCAATGAAGAGAGATTATACTTTTATTGATAAATAGTCTAAGCAAAGGCATTGCTGTTATTTTTCCATATACAGTAATACCCCAAAGTTATGTGATAGGTGGGACTGACGAAAATTGTGTAAGTCGAATTTGCATCAGTCGGGGTACAACTTTGCATATAAATACACATAAATTTGGTTTAATTGGGACCAAGGACTAACAAAAATACTAGTTTAGAAGAAAAATATTTAATAAAATTACAGTTCTTTATACATATTAATACAAAATATTAAAAAATAAATGAGTTACGTAAAAAATTATTCTCTTTTACTTCTCTTTCTATCACAACATAATTTTAGCATTTTTTCCGTCTCAGTAATAATACCATGACATTTTCGAATTATGCTTGAGTTCAAAGATTAAGTATTTTTCACTGCATCGAGAATTCTTTCATTATCTTTTATGATTGTTCTTACTGAGGATTCTGGTAGTTCAAACTTCTTTGCCAATTCACAAATTTTTATTGTTATCAAAATCCTCAATATTTCATTTTAGCATATCTGAACTGGCTTTAAATCTGTCATATTGTATCATCGTTTCATACAGAAAAAAGAACTGAATTTTCTCTTTCTAACCTGTTTGATCATTTTCTTGTGGACAGTATGTATAACGACATCAGGAAAATTCAGAATAATAAATTGTATTCATAGCAGTGTTTAGCATACATGCACTTTCAAACAATGAGCAGCAAGAAGCTGCAATTAGTCTCAGTGGTATATTTAAATTCAAAACTTCTGGGATTCCTTCTCATCAATTAGATTTAAAATGCAGAATGATTTGTCATGCCATAAGAAATATATTACCAGAAATAGCTTATTCAACAGTTCTAAATTAATAATTGAAAAAATAATTAGTATTAGATTAATCAAAGTAAAAAAGTGTATCAAACTAGCCAATATGCTCACAAAATAACTCTTATGCCAAGTGATTATGATTTCCCTTTTGAATAGCAAAGAAGACAGCTCCCAATTAAATCAGCATTTTGAATCATAACAAGTAAGGTTCAGGGCAAATCTTTGGATTCAGTTGAAATTTATTTAAGAGAAAATTATTTTCTCATGATTTTTCAGATGCTGCAGCATCAGGAATAATTTGCTTCAGATAATTTGAAATTTGCTCTTTCCAGTTATTCCTGAAAATTCCACAGTTAATATTTATAAAAAAGCATTTTACTTATATTTAATAAGATGAAGACTAAGTATGAGAAAGAAGTTTTGCCTAATAATCCAATTAAATTTTGAAACCATAAAAATTATGATATTAGAGCCATTCAGTGATCACAAACATACTTTTATTGCTAGCATAGCTGCAATGGGTTTACAAGTAGGATACTTAGGTATAAGTATCCTACTTGTAAACCCAAGTATCCTTCAAAAAATAATATATATAAAAACATAAATCAAGTAATATGAAGTTTTAAATATTGTAAACTAAAATGTCTACATTTGTAATCTATAAATATAGTAAATGTTTATGCTTTATATCTGAAAAAAAATTAAAAGTTATGGAAAAAATTTTACATAAAGTTGAATTTACACATGTCAAGCATTACATATGTTGGGAGGAGGATATATTGTGTTTATAAAAATAGTTATTATTGATCCAGTTCTTTGATTATATATTTAGATAGTAAAATGAAAGTGAATAAGATAAATCCAAAGTTTCCACAGCATCATTGATCCAATCCAAAAGTGATATTAAAATCAAATTCTTGCATACATACCATATATTTTCTGATGGAGGAATCAGAAAATTTTTTCATACAACATTTGTTTTTAAATATCAATATAAATTTTGTTATGTATTAAGAAGTCAGAAAAATCTCTCTGTATCTATTATAATGTTATCCCATTCAAATAATTGAAAACTGGATGATAAAATAATATTTAATGATGGTATAAAAATTTAATTTTCTTTTTGTGTTTATCTCTAGAAAAGGGTAACTGATATTATAATGAATTCAGAAAATATTCCAAAGTATTCATATATTTTTTTATTAGATAATGTATCAGGATTTATAAATCAAATAGAAATAACATGCTCTTCTGGAGAAAATATTTTTTAGAATCAAAATTTTTATTCCTTTTAATATTTTTAAGAAAGTTAATATATGTTTATAAGCAGTCCTGACTTAAAAAAAAAAAAAAATTTATATATATATACATACATACTGATACTTACGAATCAGTGTATTTATAAATATCAATTTTACACACACACACAC
>AYEL01089677.1:0-88291 GCA_000484575.1 Olivierus martensii | reverse complement strand
GTCTTTTGTAACCATGCTCTAACCCGACTTCCATTATATAGTCTAGTTCTCGTTTCCTATCGTCATCCTTCATACAATATTGGATTGCTCTCTTACATAAGAATCTAAAGGCTGCCTTTTTGTATTTCATCGAATCCTTAGACCAGTTCGGAATTATTAAAGGTTCATACATAGGCTTACGATGGACTGATGTTACTATACTATTTCCGTCTGCTACTATCTTAATGTCTAAATAACTTATTACTTCTTGCTCTGCTGCTCTACTTTCAGGGACAATCCATACGTTTTTACTGTGAATCGTTCTGTAGTTCTTCGGAATCTTCTGACCATAACATTAGGATGTTGTCTACGTATCTAACATAGAACTTTAACGACGGTTTAAAGCTATCTACCATCTTCGTTTCCAGGCTTCTTAGAGCGATTTTGGCAAGCACTCCTGCGATTGGGCTGCAAATGGGCACACCCTTCCTTTGTTGGTAAAATACATTCTTAAAAAGAAAATAAGAGTTGTAACAGATGGTATGAGCAATGTCCCTAAGTAGCAACGTACACAAATTCGATTCTGGCAGATTCTCTAGCAAAAAAAAGTGGTAAGTATATCGAAAGCATGGGAATATGCAGTTAAGATGAACAAGTAATACATGTAGACTGACTTGATTTATTATTTATGTATACCTCTAGGGTAGTGGTCTCCAAACTTTTTTCACTGCATACCCCTAAGACAGAAAACATAAATGGTGCGTACCCCCAACTGATTGAGCAGCTATCTATTGTAATTAGTGTTTTAAAGAGGAAATAAGGCTTTATGTAATATCCAAAAAAGCTATAATTGCACATTATTTTTATTATAAACATAGATCATATTTATTTTTCTTATTAAAATTTAATGAGAAGAATGGACTGGCATTTGTTTAATAATTTCTGAAATGCTGGTTTGATGTTATCTAACATTGTGATACGAAGGTCTGGTTCCAAGTTTAATTTATTTCGATATTTAGTTTTAATACTCAATGATCTAGCAGCTTGTAGAGTCTATAAATAATATATAAAAATTGTTTCACTGTACCCCAGGTATCATCTCGCGTATCCCAGGGGGTACCGTGTACCCCACTTTGGAGACCACTACTCTAGGGGACTGATAGTAAGCATGTAAAACTACTTGTTAAAGTTAGGATTTTTGTACGTAGCTTTATTTTCTACCTATAGTTTAAAAACTGGTAATAGAACAAAGAACGCCATTAGAATAGTTTAGCATTCTAGAACGATTATTTTTGTATTGAGTGAAAAACCTAAAGATGGCTGTAATTATATTATAATTAAATATAATTATTATTAATTATATTATCTTACAGAACATATATTTTTATATAAACTTTGTTTTGTGTCCTTATTTTCTTTCTTTGATAACTGAAGTTTCTCTCTTCTTCTACGTCTTGCTTCTAAATTTGGCTTTAAAATCTAATTATAATATTTTTTATGAAAGTTTTATTTTTCACAAAACAATTTTTCAATTAAAAATAGTCTTTAACATTTAAAATTAATATTTATAAGAACTTACTGAATGCAAATTTGATGAACTAACTTGTTTATCATCATCATCCTTGATGGAATCAAATGATTTTATCGATTTCTGTTGAATTTCTGATACAGCAGTTATATTATTATTGGAATATTGTTGCGGTGGTAGTGGAAGAGGACGAGAATTTTCAGAAATTTCGGAATGACTTTTTTCAATATTCCGGAGAACATTTGCTGCTCTTCTTCTTCTTCTTGAAGCCAATGTTTTAACAAGTCCAAATTCAGGTAATTTATCAAATAATGCAATATTATTATCTTGTTGCTTTATGTTCGATGCATTTGAAGTCAACTTCATTTGAAAATTTTTTGTTAAATCTTTACATTGTTTACTGTTTGTCTCATTAACATTTAATAACATTGGAGTATTTAAATGAAAATCTACTGGTTTATTTAATTCATTGTTAGTATTCTCTGAATTATAAGATTTATCATTTTTTTGAATTTCTTTGCTTTTTATTAAATTCATTTCTAATGCATTTTTATAATCTTTTTCATTTGAATTTCCTATATTTATATATCTGCAATTTGGAAGACGTGATTTTGGCTTTGGATTTTCAAGAGAATTTTCTATGGATTCATGATGCTTATTATTAGAAATCAACTTTTTATCAAATAAATTTTCTTTTGTACTGTTATTTGGATGCATATCTTTACTTTCTACACTTATATTTAAATTATCTTTATGAACTAGATTATTTTTTTCAGAAATTAAAGTGGCATTTTCAATATAAGTTTTTCTCTGTTTAATACTTATACCATTATCAGACTTAAATTCTGTTGGCAATGGTTTTTTAGCTTCTTTTATTTGGTTATTGCTGAAAAATAATAAGTTTTATAATGTTTTCTATTCATTCTTTTAAATTTTGAGAATGTTTATGAGAGAAATAATAAATACATTTTGAAATAAATAATTTTATATATCAAATCTAAATCAAAAATGAATTTTAAATATAATATTTATTTATAATCAATTTATTAAATGTCATATTGAAAATTTATATTTCAATGACCAATTTTTATTTTCAAAATAAATGTTTGAAAGATAATTAAAAATACATAGTCATTAATAAATTAGGGGTATTATATTAGCATTGTATGTGTACAGGCAGTCATCATCTTTTGTACAATTCGCTCTTTCGTACATAGTTAAAAGTTATTATTGATACATATCCCAAAAATGTGCATAATTCCAAGATAAAAAAGCCTTTATAGCAGGAAAAACACTTTTATTAACAAAGAGAAAACTTTTTGGTCTATTATAAGACCCGCATCAGTACATAAATGATGACTGGAATTCAAATAGTTAAGATTAATGTGCATAATTCCAAGATAAAAAAGCCTTTATAGCAGGAAAAACACTTTTATTAACAGAGAAAACTTTTCAGTCTATTATAAGACCCGCATCAGTACATAAATGATGACTGGTATTCAAATAGTTAAGATTGGAACACATTCAAATTAATAGTCCAGAATACATTCAAAATAATATTATTGATATATAATAATAACATATGAGTTTATGTAAAGATTATGTTTTTCTATTATCTATTTGTTATGATATCATTAAATAAATTATAATTATATTAAATTAACATTAAATGGTGTTCATTATGGGCTAATTTAAGTAGACATTATAAATTATAACGTACTGCTCATCTCCAAGAACAAGGGAGGGTTTCTGGATTATAATCATTTACAAGATTATATTTTAATCTTTTTTTTTTCAACCTCAATAGCTTCCAAGGTCACCATACTGTAATTATTTTCAGGTTGTACATTGATCTGAAAATAATTATGGTATGGCGACCTTGGAAGCTATTGAGGACAAAAAATTGAGATCAAAATATAATCTTGTAAATGATTATAATCCAGACACCCTTCTTTGTTCTTGGAGGTGGACAGCACATCATAATTTATAATGTCTACTTAAATTAGCCCATAATGAAAACCATTTAATGTTAATTTAATGTAATAATAATTTATTTAATGATATTATAACAAATAGATAATAGAAAAACATAATCTTTACATAAACTCATACATTATTATTATATAATATAATTTTGAATGTCTTCTGAACTTTTAATTTGAATGTGTTCCAACCTTAACTATTCGAATCCACTCATCATTTATGTACTGATGTGGTCTTATAATAGACTGAAAACGTTTTGCCCTTTGTTAATAAAAGTGTTTTTCCTGCTATAAAGGCTTGTTTTAACTTGGAATTGATTAGGAAGCAGGTTGAACTTTGTTTATATATTATGTGCCTACTTCCTTGTAGCCACTCACCCCTCCTCTTCGTCATTAATCCCGCCCTATTTCCAGCATCACAAGTAAACTTTTGAGTTAGGACGTATTGTTACATTGTGTGTTGTAAAAAATATTCATTTTAAAAACATTTTTCCATCTTTTTTTTACATTGCTCTATTTTCATACATTTCAACTTTCATACACATTTTAAGAACAATTAAGAATGAAAGTTGAGAACTGCCTGTATTAATTAATCATACTAAAAAATAATAATAATATATAACAAATTATAATGACTTGGAAATAAATTTAAAATAAAAATTGATATTTAAAAAATTTATATTTCATTGTTGTATTGGCATTGATCAAACTTGTCAAATTATTTCCATAATATGTCATTATAATTAAATATATTTTACTACTTTCATTATGAAATATATATTTATTATTAAGTAGTTATAGAACTATTAGTTTAATTAAATTTCCTCATATTACATATAATCAAAAACTTTGGATTTAAGGGATATTGGACAGAAGAGAATTTACTTAAAATGCATAATTAAAAATTTGCATAATAAAATATTATAAAGATTTAATACAAAAAAACATATTATTTTACCAAATACTTGTTTCCTGAAGAAAATCCTTAATATGTTTACGCATAAATTCATTTTGTAAAATTGATTTTACTGATGGACGAATATTGGGATCATAATTTAACATTGATGAAATCAAATTAATTAATTCAACACTGTAGTATTTTGGCATAATAGGAAGCTAACATGCAAAAAAAATTTTAATAAAACTTTTTGATTTAAAAATAACTTTGATATCAAAAGTGAAAAATATTTATACCTTTCCTAAAAGTATTTTATACATTAATGAATTCAGATCCCAAGCATTGAATGCATGCCGAAGAGTAGACATTTCATACAAACAACAACCAAGAGCCCAGATGTCAGACTAAAAAAATAGATAAAAAATAATTGTAAAAACATTTTTCAATATCAATATCTGTAGTTTATTGTTAGTTTTGTTTTATTTTTTAATTAAAGAAAACTTTAAAATTTATTAAGAGAAAATATATTTTAAAGAATTTTCATTATATTAATTATCAGCCATTATTTAGTATCATAATGAACTTATTATTAAAATTAAACAGCTAAAATAGTCTCTATAAATTGTCAAATAATAATCATAAAATCAAAATCCTTTATAAAAATTTAAACATTAATATAAAATGCTAAATAACAGAGTATAGGTAAAATACATGTTATAATAGTTAGTTTTTTCAATTCCATCTTATCACTAGAGTAAATTAGTTAATTAAATACAATAATTATTGCAAATAACTTATTCTGAAACATCCAAAATCAATGCTTCCAATATTGTCATAAAAAATATTTTTATATATCATAAAAATTTAATAAATTTATTAAATGGACCTTATATTTTGAAAGTGGTGTTAAGTCCATTTTTTTAAAAAACTGAAATATTATACTATACTGTTAACTTAATCTGCTACTTATAAAATCCCAAATAATTATAGCACTTTGAGCAGGAATATTATTATATTTATACCAATAACACTATATATACATACAACAAAATTTATTCTGTTTATTCATTATCTGGAGCACTTTTGGCTTATTTACAGCCCTCATCAGCTGTAAATATACCACTGATGAGGGCTGTAAATAAGCTGAAAGTGCTCCGGATAACAAATATATAGAATAAATTTTGTTGTATGTATATTTAGTGTTATTGGTATAAATATAATAATATTCCTGCTCAAAGTGCTATAATTATTTGAAATATTACATTAATTTAGTATAAACTTTTTATTTATGTAATATCTCATTGTTTTAAAAAAATGGATTTACACTACTTTCAAAATAAATGGTCCAAATATTAAAAATTAAAAGTTAAATATTTTGAAGTAAGCATTTAAATTGTAAAACAAAATTGACAGTCATATTCTAAATATTGTCACTTTTGTCAATTATTTCAATCAAATGACATGTATTATTTCATATTGATATGAAACAAAAGTTACCTATTAATAAGACATTATAACAACGACTTATTAATATAACTTTTGTTTTATTAATAAAACTTATGTATTATTTCATATTGATATGAAACAAAAGTTACCTATTAATAAGACATTATAACAACGTCTTATTAATATAACTTTTGTTTTATTAATATAACATTATTGTTTTGTTATTTACAATCATTGCATTAATGTGCCATTTTACAAAAATCGAATAATGAATAAGAAGCAGGTACATAGAGGTTTTATGTTTATAGTCATTTTATTTATCAGGAAGTTAACAATAATAAAGAGCTTTTCATCGTTTTTATAAGAAATCAATCATTTATTTTTTTAATAAAATATTTTCTAATATATTTGATATTTAATGTCAGAGGGACAGGTAAGTGACCAGAAAATAAATACAGATAGTCCTCAACTTATGATGGAGTTCAGTTCAAAACTTAAGTTCATAAGCCAAAAGAGTTGGAAATCAGAAATGTCTTAAATTTATGGATTTCCCAACTATAAATATTTATTATTATACTATGCATTATCATAATAAACTCAGCAAACACAAAACTGCAGATACCAAACTCATAAAGGATGCTTTCTATACATCATACTATTGAGCATGGTCTTGTATACATATGAATTGCATTAACCAATCACAAAATTTATTGATTATATCACTGTCAAAAATATTAGTGATCATAATTCAATGACACCATAAGTTCAAAGACAGAAAAACAAACTCCTTTTTTTAATTTGCAGAACAGTTTCATATAAAAATTAATGAAATCAGATTAGTGATCATAATTCAATGACACCATAAGTTCAAAGACAGAAAAACAAACTCCTTTTTTAATTTGCAGAACAGTTTTATATAAAAATTAATGAAATCAAAAAAATTTTTTGATTGAAATATTTTTTGATAAATTAATTAATTTATTAATAATAATAAATTAATTTAGGATATAAAGTGATGCTTCTTTGTAGTCTAAAAATAATGTGCAATAAATATATTGAAATAAAAATCTGAAAAATTAACTATAATAAACTTCACTTTAATGAGCTAATAAGAAATTGGTGTCAATTATTGACAAACTCTGTTAAATTGCAAAGTTTACAAGATAATACAGTAAAACCTCGATTTTACGGACATAGGGGGCAAGACTGGTCCGATTTTACGTACTATAGGGGGCAAGACTAGTCCGTAAAATCGGAAAGTCCGTAAATAAACCTCTATTTTACGGATTATAGGGGGCAAAACTAGTCTGTAAAATCACCTGCTGAACCGCTCTTCCGATCTGACTAGTCCGTAAAATCGAAGTAACATTTTTTATAAACATTAATTAGTCCGTAAAATCGAAGTAACATTTTTTTATAATTAGCATTTTCAACATAGCTGTATAATTAAATGTGACTTATGCCAAAGTGTATTAATTTATATAGAGTATTTTAAACAAAATTTGCCTAAAAACTGTATTATTTTACATAGAGTATTTTAAATTAATTAAATTACCTGTTACATGTATATTAAATTTAGGTAAGTTGTTAAAATAAAAATGATGCATAATGCAATAAATGAGTGCTTTATTTTAATGCTGGATGTAGCTATTAGACAGTTTATGCAAATATTGTATTATTATTATTTATTTTATTTTTTAGCTTTATTTTACACGCACCAGTGCAGATAAGAAACGCTGGATGTAGCTATACTATGGACAGTTTATGCAAATATTGTATTAATATTATTTATTTTATTTTTTGGAATAGTGTCTGTAAAATCCGAAATCCGTAAAATCGAGGTTTTACTGTATTTTAAAAAATCAATATTAATTATGCAAATATTGTATTATTATTATTTATTTTATTTTTTGGAATGGTGTCTGTAAAATCTGAAATCCGTAAAATCGAGGTTTTACTGTATTTTAAAAAATCAATATTTAAAAGTAGAAATTACTATTATACTTAAACAAATGAAACAAAGTTTATTAGCCATTATTATAAATAATTTATTCTGAAATATTCCAGATCAATACTTTCAATATGTCATAAAAAATAATACAGGTAATTCTCAGTTTATGAGTTCCTGTGTTTGCAAGTCTTTTCAAATATGAAGTATCAGAAAAATCAAAAATTTGGACATTAATTATAATAAATAAATGCTAAACATTCATAAAAAGGCATTTCAAATCATATAGTGTATCAGAAAGCGTACTATTTCTGCTTCTTGGTCTGCCATTTTGATTTTTATGATTTTGTAGCAAACAACAGAGTTTTTGCTGCAATACAGTATGACTTGATTTTTAGCAAAAACTCCGTCATTTGCTACAAAATCAGAAAAATCAAAATGGCAGATCAAGAAGCAGTAATAATGCACCTTCTGGTTGCTTTGGTTTTACTGGTATATTAAGTAAATAATTTAGTTTTCCAGATTGTGCCTAAAGCAGTAATTTATCTGTATAAAAAGCTCATCTACTTATCTGTTAATAATAATGAAAAATAAAAATTCATTTAACATTTATATTATGAAGAAGTTAACTCTGATCTATCCTATTATTATTTTATTATGCTCTCCATTATTATTTCTTATTATTTTCATTATTGTTTACCATATTATATTTAGTTTAAGAGTTAACTCATTTTCCACATTCTCCATTTCATCAGTTAGAAATTGTGTTATGGACTGGAAGTCTGTCTCCCAATGAACTCTCTTGGCTCTTGATGTCATCTGTTCTAAATCATTACCACTGATCCGATGTGAGAATATAAGAGCAATCTCTTATTGATGTTTTATATTTGGTATATAATTAATTTGTAAAGAGGATGATAAGAATTGATTACTCTGTAAACTAAGAAATTTGAACTTATTGCATGACTTACGTAAATGAGACAAGCTTGGGATTGTAAAAGTCACTAGGATAAAAACATGTACATCAATTGACACAGTGGGGTGTTTCATATTACACTGGAGCTGACTGTGACTTCTTTCTTGTAAGATTGACAATTACTTGAGTTTGTGTCAGAGTGTGGAGATAGTAGAATTAATTAGTATTTAAGATTATATTTAGTATTGTTTTGATTAAACAAATTTTATTGATAACATGTTTTGTGCATTATTATTGACTAAATAAAGCTTTGGTTAATACTTTGCAGGTGTTTTGAGTCAAATAAATTATTTTTATTATTTAAATTTAATTCTTTTTGAAAATTTATTCAATTTATTAGTATTAGTTTCTAACATTGCTTTTTGCTATTTAGTTCTAGCACTTGTTTGATACTTTAAGCTGTAAGTTTTTTGGTTGTTTGTTTTTGTCATGTAGACATTAGTTTAGTGTTTGATTGATTTTTTATGGCATATCAAAATATTAACTGCTTAAACATAGTTTAACAGTAAATTCATAGAGATTTAGCACTTATTAGCAGTGACTTATAATTTTATTTATTTATATTATATTTCACTGCTAATAAGTGCTAAATCTCTCTGAATTTACTAAGTTAATTTATTTATATGAGGTATTGTAAAACCAGGCCTTAATGCACTTTAGCTTAATGCACAGTTTTTCAATCCCAATGATTATATTATAATGGGATATATCTATATGTACATCAAAATAACTAAATGGATTATCATAAAATATATAGATATATAATTTTCAAATTAGATAAATTAACTAATATCTGTATTTTCATTAAGGCCCATTTATATATGAAATTTTTTCTCAAAGTCAGGATAGATAATATTTATAAATTTTTTCATTCTTAATATCAAAGTCATAAGTTCCACACACTACTAAAATAATAATATAATTTTAGTTCACTTGGGCAGGGAAAGAACAATCTGTAATCGTCAAAAAACAAACGCCATTTGTTTTTTGATGATTACGGATTGTTCTTTCCCTGCCCAAGTGAACTAAAATTATATTATTATTTTAGTAGTGTGTGGAAATTATGGAGCAGCGTAATAAAGAGGTTAAGTCATAAGTTGATAATATATGTGAATAAATGCAGTATTTAGAAATATCTTGAATTTCATGGATTTGAAGAAAACTTTGCAATAAGAGACAATGTCCATTAATTTAAATCTGAAATTCATTAAATTGAGAGATGTCAAGAGCATCAATTGCTTTTGTGTTTTGCAGTGAAGCACACTAGATTTTTACAGCTTATTGTTAATTTTTTATTTTCCCTCCTTTTTAAAACCTAGTTTACTTAATTTATTCTACTTGTATGTATGATTAAACTATTTTTGTCATATATAAAAATGAGTAACCTTAATAATGGATGTTTAATTTATAAAATGTTTATATATTTAGTAATTTTAGTTTTTTTTTAGTTTTAAAAATGTATACTTTACAATCATTAAAATAATTAAAATAAAAGTGTTTCAATTGTAACTCATTTTTATTAATTTTCTGACAACTGATTATACAGTATTAATCTCTATGCCTAATGGCACGTGCAACATATGTGCGCAGTCAGAATTACATATTTAAATTTGTAAATGTGTTATAAAAAAAGGTTATAAAATGATTCAGATACATTAAAAAATTAATAAAATATAACAATTTCAATAACTCAATAAAAATAAATTTATTTTTAGAAAAATCTGAAGAATTACAAGTTTTTATATACAGTGAAATCTGTTAAAGTGTTCACCCTTTGGGATTGACCTGACTGGTCACTTTTTACAGGTGGTCATTATACAGGACAGTGACCTTCCCCTTCCTCAAAAGAAAACAACAGATTAATCCAAACTGCAAATTTATATTAATTAAAATAATCAACTTGCAGTCAAGGATAATGACAACATTTAGCACATATCATCTTCTGATGAACAAAGTCTTATAGCAAGCATATACTGCATTACAATTAATACTAACATGTATATGTACATATAACCTAGTCAAATTTAAATTAGAATACTGTATAAAGAACATATACAGTAGTATTATAATATTTACTTTTTAATATACTGGTTTAACAGATTATTTTATCATAATAGAAAAATTCTAATGAAATAAAATCCTTAGAATTTTATCTAATGGAAAAAATTCTAAGGAAAATACAGTAATTCCTCCATGAAATTAATCTTCTTGGTCACTTTATCAGGTTAAAAATTCTTAAAACTAACTGAGTGGTCACTATACACATTAGGCAGGTGGTCGCTATACAGAACAAAAATAGTATTACATCTATGGGAAACAAACCAGCTTTTGAAATTTGGTCTCTTTAGCCAGGTGATCACTGTATCAAGGTGGTCATTTTAACAGGTTTCATTGTATATATAATCGGAAATGATGAAAGCACCCAGTCACTAAATTGATATCAGCAGAAAAATTTGGCATTCATAGTATATCTTATAACCTTTACTAACGAAGAGAAGATAGAATATTTAAATAATTACAATTATGGAAAACCGAAACAACTTTATAAAAGGATACCTGATTTGCTTACAAATTACAAAACAATACAAAAAAAATTAAAAATAAAAAAATAAAAAGAAGTTAGATAAAAAGTATTGCAACAACTTAATATCATAGAAATAAAAATTTCAAGCTTATGTTTAAACAATTATGATATTTTTTCCATAAAACCATTACAAGTTTTACAATGATAGGATTCTTATATTTTTCAAGGCCGGTGTGACAGGCCATGCCCCTCCTTTTTCCCCATTCTTACAGACAAATGTCAACCCTAATCATTTAAGTACAAGGGTAATTTAACTTAAACAGCAGTCAGTGCATCCATTGTTAAATTTATAAACAAATTATGGTGAATTGAAATATGATACTCTATTTTTTTAATCAAATGAGATCGGATTACAAAATAAATATTAAAAAAACACAAAAACGATAGAAAAACAGGAATTTTTGCAGTTAGAAAACATTTGAAGGATTTCAATAAAATATTTCTTCTAATCCTATAACTGATAATAAATTATAAATAATTTATGCAAATTAATGTATCAAATTGATAATGCGTGACCGAAGATAATTACGGATGGTATGTGTCAGGTGCCAGATTAATGATTCTATCAGAAAAATTATCTTGATAGAAAAGTACGGTGGTACCTCGCAATTCAGTTTCGTGGGATGGTGCATGATCATGCATGGAAGTGTGTGATATCATTTGTTATCTATCAGTTCTTGTTGGGCATCTTTGGTGTTTGCCTGTGTTGTTGGTTTTAATTTTCATTTCTGCATTTTCAGAAAATAAAAGATTTATGCATCTGTAGTTGTTATTCTTTTTTTGAGTGAAATTTAGGGATAGATTCAAAGAGAAGTGAACAGAGGAATAACTCAGGAAAGAAGAAAACTTGATTGAGCATAAATAGTGTGCAGAAAGGTAAAATAATTACAAATGTAGCTCAAAAGTATGGCGTTCCTAAAACAATTTGGCAACATTTTGCAACAAGAGAGGTTATAAATGCTAAGGTGTCTGCTGGAGCAATGAAGATTTCTGACAAGAATAGATCTTTAATAAATGAAGACTTCAAATGTTAAGGCACATATGGCAAACATCTGTTGGGAATGTCCACAAGGTCCAACATGCTACCATGGCTTGCTAAATTCTCAGATTTGTTTCCAAAATGTCTGAGATACCATGAGACATCATTTACAGGTTTAGATACAACCAGTGCAGATTACTAGAGCTCTCCTTCAGAAGATTAAGCAAGTGTGGAAGTGTGGGGGGACCAGAGACGAAATGACAGGTTTCTGGCCTACGGCAGTGGATTGTGCTTGACGGTAAAGGATGGGTAACGAGGTCAGTCAGTGCAATTAGAGACTATGTTGAGTTTTCAACTGCTTCCATTTATTAAACAAGAGTGATCTCCAAATACATCATCTCGTAACACAAGGCTCACAACAAATTGAGAGAGGTGTACCTGAAGTTCAAATCCACGAGTTGACGAAACCAAATTGGAGATCAATACACTATGGTCACTGATAGTCTTTAGTCCGATTAATTCACAGTCTTTAATCCAAGAGGACGTTACAGTCGATATAAATATTGAAGAAACAAAGAAGAATTGGCTAGAGATACTATTGGTTTATAGTAATGATCTTTGTCTCACTCAACATGGGAGACAAAGATGGCTACAGACGTGATGGCGACTTAAGATATGGTCACAGACAGATCTTGGACACAAGATCAGAGAATTCCGAAGAACAAGGAAGCAGAGAAAAGCTGAGAACAAACAGAGAGCTGGTGGGAACAAGCTGGAGAACAAATAGAACAAGCCCAGATCCAGGTCAGCATTGGCCTTATATCCCGTGACCTTTTCTCTCACACCTGCCAGGGAGAGATAGGATGTTTCGACATGTTAGGTATCAATTTCTACTTTGCTTGTCTGATACCTGCACGAAAACTCGCCCCATGATTTATTGTTATTGGAGACAAGAGTCCACAAGTTGGTCGAAATACTATATGTTGTATTTCTTCATATTTGTTTTAACATTGTCTCCCTGCTCTTTGGAAATTCCTTGACTTTGTCTCTGTTCGGGGGGGGCAAATTCTTGGTCCTCCCACAAGCATGGTGATCAGCAACCCAAGACTTTATACAACAGTTCTGCAATTCTATGCCATTATGGATAATAAAATATATTGCTAATAAAGCTGGAATCATTTTGTATAGTATGGTCATATAAGTCAATTTTTCACTATAAGCTTTTTCTGTTCTGGAAATTTTATCTTATTTATTATCTAACCAGTCTTGTCTTTAAGTTATGGGCAAATTGCACATTCCCTTCTGCAATTTCCATAACTTGTATGTTGCAATTTCAATTTCACTGAATGTATGCAGTATCAGTTAAAACCAATACTAGCAGCCACAACGAGAGATATATAGGAAAACAGATCAGTCACTAAAAGAAAGGATAAAAGAACATCTTTTATCCTTTCTTTTAGTGAAAAATATTTTGTAACAACTTATAAATTATAACACAACATTTTATATATTTATTTTGTTTTTGATTTATTTGTCATATATATATAATTCATAAAAAAAAATTTAATTTGAATATTCCAAACCATGAAATTGTATAAAATCTGCATTAGTTCTATTTTATAAATTTAAATAGAATGGAATTTGTGGATGACTTCTTAAAGCCAAAAGTGCTTTTCATGAATATAAAATTATTTGTGAGTAAATAAACAAAGTTATTTCCTATTATTAAAGTGCTTGAACTTGTAAGATTTTGGTTTTTCTTTATTTAGTATGCAATTAAATCTTTTTATCTATTATACAGTTTTATTACAGCTATGGATATATACTGATGATGTGTTATATTTTAATTTAATATATTTTCATGTTCTTTGTATCAGGTGATTAAGGAGCATTTTATTTCTCCTATGTACTCACATAGTTTGGAGCAGTTGCATTGGATTTTATATGCAATGTCTGTGTAATGTGTAAAATCTTTGTTAGAAATTATGTAGTTCATTTTATTATTTAAAATGATTTAATCTGATATTGGAGTCTATTAATGATCTTTGTAAATGTTCAAACACATTTTTGATTTAATAGAAATTATAGTAGTTTTTACAGTTTTGAACTTTTTAAAATGTATATTCAATGTTATTTTCCCAGATCTTGACAGTTTTAAGAAGATAACTGTTTAAAAGAATTTTTTCTTTAAGAGATAAAAATAGTTACTCCAGAAAAATAAAAGAACACATATAGTTATCATAAAAAATAATAATTTAATGAATGTAAATACCAGCACAAACATGTATAATATGTAGTATAAAATCATTCATCCCACAATAATACATAATACCATACAATAATCTCCAATCATTTGTCAAAACAAACAATCACAAATGATTCATGTTCAAACTTAACTATACTGATTCCTATACTACTATTAGACATTGTAAGATTGTTAGTCCCTGCTAAAGTGAACCACTGCCAAAACCTACTGTTTTATCACCATCACTATTTTCTGAGTCCTCAAGTTTAGTAGCATATTCTTTCCTTTTTTTATTGTTTTTGCAATTTTCCTTTCTTTTTTTTAATCTTCATCAATTTATTATGTATAGATTTCTCTTATCCAGGTAAAAATAAAAAGGGGAAATAAATCATAATGAATTTCAAAGATTAAATACAAATTAATAGTAATACAATAAAATCTAATAATAAAATTAAAATATATAAAATATCTATAGCTAGAAAAAGTTAAAATTGAAATCGGCCAATTATTATCCACACGAATCTAAACCGTGTTGTCGGGCATAATTTACAAACATTATAAAAGTATTATACAATACAGTATAATAACAATAATAAAATCAGCCGAAAGTTTAAATTACGAGTCTAATACTAAGTTGCCAAACTATAATTTTCTTAAGCTGTACAAAATAATACAATATTTTACAAATAAACAATATCAAACATAGAGTTTCATTTGGCATGAGGCCACATTTTCCCAAAATGCATTTTTTTATGGATTGTTAGCAGAAATAAAAATTTTTTGATTTGCTGATCTTTGTTTTTGCATTCAACTGTCTTTAAAATATAAGTATTCTTGCAGTGTAGCAATAGAGTTTCTATATAACATAATTATCATCATTAAATTTTTTACGTAATATTCATATCGAATTATTATAGTTGATGTTTTCTTGTAAAGGATAGATAAAGATAATCCTCAACTTACATAAGTGGATTGTTCTGCAAAACACATTTCATAAGTCAAAACATATCTATGTTGGCATATACTTTAAATAATACTGAACTAGTATCCGTATACTGTATAACAAAAATGTAACATTAAAAATAGTTATATTAAAGAATATTCACAAAAGTTGAGTGATAAAGCAGTTGTTCACTATCTTGGAGAATCTGATTCAATTCTGAGTCTCACTCTTTCAGATTTCAGGAGAGGGCCAGATTGTTACCTAAAACTAACCTAAGAAGATCATAAATTATATATGATAAATGATGAAATTAAGAGAAAAATGCTTGTATCTCTGTGTTATAGCTTTATCTGTTATGATCAGTATATTTTTGTTCTTAGTTGGAATCTTTATATTAAGTACAAATCTACATAACTCAGATCTGTATAGATCAGGGTTTGCCTGTAATTTGTGAAATTACTAAACAACAACAGGTATTGACTTTTGGAGGCATTTTCTATCTCCTGCTTTTATGTGCTTTCTAACTAAAATTTAGTAAAGAATGGATTGATTACAAAGTTCTCTGTGTGACTTTACACTGTTTTCAAACAGCAGGGCATTCCAATACCAATATAGAATGCCTGTATTTTTGAGGTGCAGTTAAGAGGAAAATTGAAGGATGAAGTTTAGCAGATTGGGATAGACCCTTCCTGAAAATTCTGAGGCTGACCTCAAACTAGTTGATATTGCAGCAATAATCGTTTTGATGTCATACCAAAATCGTACATGTAATTTATCATTGCATACTCATTGCAAAACATTTGACACCTTTTATGAAAAAGAGGAAGAGTCATCATGTTCCTGAACATCAAGCATATTAGATATTTAGTGCAATGGGAATGTGCAATGAAAATTTTAAAAAGTTGAGCATGCATATTTGGATATTGATGAATAAACAAATGTTTGAGAAATGTTAACTGGCTGTGAAAACATTGTCATGAGTGACATCGATTTAATAACTTCCGAGATTGTATCTAGAGACATTTTACAAAATGGTCATGTGACTAAAGAAATTGCATCTGATGTCATATCACAGTTAATGTCATTGAATAGTTTGCAGCCGGCCTAAAAGCGTGGAATTGAATCTGCTCCTAAAATAGTGACTGCTTTACCTTGTAGCGATATTGAAAGATGGAGATTGAAGGAGTTTATCCAAATATCTTTATAAATATAGAGAGTATAGGATGAATTAAACCTGGATATTTGAAATGATAAATTACAGCTTTATTATGTGATCTGCATGAAGTTGTTACAGCACTTTCAAGATGACTGCTGGCTTTTTCATTAGGAACTATCTCTAAGAAAACTGCATTATTTTGATTGTTTTATATATGCTAATTATGTTATTTTGTCATTTTTTATATAATTAGACAATATTTCAATAAAAAGCAGTTTATATTTTTGAGTTCAGGAACATATTATAATATAATTTGGACCTAGATTTATGAGCATTTTTCAGAAATGCTTTATTTTTGTAAACAAGGATTAAAAGTGTATTAATAAAAATACTACAATATTATTTTTTCAAAATTTATTGAATATACTAAAGAATGGATAATAGTATTTTAAATGGTTCTTTAAAAAATAAAATTGTGAAATTTTTCATTACATAAACAAAACTTAAATAAGAAAAAAATGCATTCTATATATTTTCAGTCAAGAATTCAGGGAAAAATTATTGCTACTATATTTTAATATGATGTTAGATCTGCATATTTAGAAAACTGATATGAAAGCTACAAGTTTTTTTAAGATCAAAATATTTATGGATTATTGTCTTATATTTTGTTTTTTAATTTTATATCTTCAGTTTATGAATAAAGAGGCAGTTTCTATAGAAATTAATTTGAAGCATGTAATATTTTTGAAATTTGATTAATATTAATTAAAAATTATAAAAGCTATTGAATATTGAATTATAACTTATTTTATGTAATTTTAGATTATATCAGGACTTTCACTTGGGATAAAAAATTAGAAATGGTAGTGAAATCATCTGGAATTTTGGGAGGGCATGGAAAAATGCCAACTGTTGTTTCACCAGAATTATATCGTATGAGATTTTGTGAAGCAATGGATCGTTATTTCCTTTGGGTACCAGATAGATGGAGTGGATTAGGTCAAAGTGTGGACTGTTAATTATGTCAATTTTTATATTAAACAAACAAATGTGTTTTTCACAATAAATATATTTCCTCAACTATTCCTGAAAAGGAAATAAATTTTGTACATTTGTAGATAAAAATTTTGAAATTAAAAATAAATATTTAATTGATATATATTTTTCTTTCACTTTAAAAATGAATATAATTATGTATAATTATATGTTTATATATAATAACTGTAATTAATATATTTTATGTAATAAATGTATTTATTTCTAAATTTAGACAAGAACTAAAGAATGTAAAATCTGTATAAAAATAATAATTGTAAATATTTAATCGTCAGTATTTTGTAAAATTTCAAATTTATGTAAATACTGTACTTTTATATTCTGCTAGAAATTAATATCATTTTGTAAGCAAGATAATATATTCACATTTTTATTAAAATTAAAAAATTCTATATTTTAAATCCTGTAATGAAAAGTTGAAGTTTTTATATCAAAAATATAAATGAATAGTAATATTTATTATTATGCATTTTCTTCATATATTTTTTGTAATGAATAGACTGTTTCTTCAAAAGTAATCAAGGATGTTTTAGTAATAAATGTTAGTTTAGTTTATTTGATGATAAATTTTAATAAAGACAATCAGTAGCATCCAAAAATTTAGTATTTTAAAAATAACCAAAATTTAATTCAAAAAACTTCAAAAAAACAAAAAATGTATATTGTACCTTTTGAGGAAACATTCTAAAAATTATTTCAATCATAATGAAACAAATTGTAAATACAATCTGATTTTGTTAAATTTATTTCAATGTTTATTTTTCTTATAAAGTGATTTAAAAATTTCAAATAAAATGCATTTAGCACTGATTTAATTTTCAAATAATTTTTAGAATTACATAAATTTTTCACTAATAATAAATATTGAATTCTTTTTCTAGTAAATAATTTTCAGGAATGCATTTTTATACAAAAATTCCTGAAAATTAGATATAAATCATAGTTTTGAATGAAGTTATAATAATTATCTCTGATTTACTAAATTGAAAATAATTAGTATAAATATTAGTATAAAGCACTGAAAATGTTTTTACTAGCATTGAATTCTAATTTAAGATAAACCCTGCTTTTGCACTGTTTCTGCCTTATTATTTAAGAATAGCAAAGTACTTTGAAAGAACTTTTTGCAAAATAATTAGTTTAGTCACTATATAATTTCTCTCATATTGTAAATTGATGTTTGACAGGACAAGCTAATCAAATTCAAACTTTGATGACACGGGCTGGTTCTGTACGATGCTTCAGTATTTATTAAAATAACAACTGTTGTATGCAGTTGTTGACGTTCACAATAGCAATAACATTCAGAACATTGTATATACTGTACTATTTTAATTCAATGCAAAATATTTGAAATGGATAGCCAACATAATTTTTAATTTGACTTTTGTCTTTTACTTGTCTTGTACTTTTCATTAAAATATTTATTAAATTATAAAAATTTAACTTTTCTATGTTATAATATTTAATTGTAAAGATATCAGCAAATACGTATTTGCCTAGGTCCTAGACAATGGTGTTCAACCTTTTTTACTATGCCAACTACTTTTTCCATACTAAATTATTCGGCGATCTACTCTTATATAGATCACGTTCCTCCATCCTGATATCTGATTACGCACAACTATGCAGTTAAATACGCTCACTCACTTCGGAGGACCCACTCTCTTAGCCCTATAAACTTTAGTCGGCCGCGTGGTAAAGCTGTGGCTTACCACCTTCGTGGATCCGGGTCCCACATCCACAGATTACTACTATTACATTCAAGAAAAAATACACTAAATCAACTAACTGAGGAGGCGCTATGGTAGTGAAATTTCCCTGTTTTAGCTAAGTGTCCCATCTGTATTAGTAATCTGTGCCCACAGCTCCAGTTTTTCAGACAGGGTCCGGGCCCGGCCATTGAACTATCCTTCAACAATCCGGTTGACCCCATCATGAGTGTTAATCTAATGTTGAACATCAATATTCGATGTTTTGGTGTCGATATTCTGTTTTTTTTTTTTTTTTTTTTTTTTTATTTTTTTTTTTTTTTTTTTTTTTTTGTAATAGAATTGACGTTTGTTAAATAATTTTACATAATATTTTTATAAAAGAATTTTTTATAATTGGTGATGATTTTACTTAATTTTTTAGTTCTGCACAACAATGGTTCCTCATTAGGAAAATTGAACAATTCGTCTAGCAATACTAATTTAATATCAAGGTTTGTCACGTGAGAACTTCATCATTGTCATTTAATTAATAATCGAAATGTTTTCGGTTTCTTTTTTATTTCGAAGTATTTATACTTTTGTAGCTCAGTAAGTAAGTAAGCCTCCGAAAAGTTTTCTGTGGGAATATTTTGCTAAAAATAAATGTAATTCTGCAACTTGCATATATTGTTCAAAAGAACTGAAAATTAGTAAAACCACGAATTTAAGTTGTCACCTTGAATGCAAACATCTACAAGTTCTTGTAGTTCGGAATGAATTGTAGAAGGAAGAAAAATGTTAACAGTATATTTGATATATGTATATAACAAATATATTTAAGAAACCAATTTTTTCTTAAATATTCTAAATTATTAATACAATTATGTACTACCGTAAACTGGGGTGACTTAGGCCCAATTTTGGAAACGTGTTCCTTTTTTAAATTTATCTCCAATTTTTAAATATGTAACAAAAAACAATAAAAATATAAATAAACAAATGTTTTTTATGACATCTTTAAAAATTGGTGATAAATTTAAAACAGAAACACGTTTCCAATGGGCCAAAGCCACCCTAATGGGCCTAAGTCACCCCAGTTTACGGTATATAAAGGGTCGGCCGGATGGCCGCGTGGTAAAACTGTGGCTTATCACCCTGGAGGATCCGGGTTCAAATCGAGTCCCACACCTCCAGTTTTTCTTCAGGAGGGGTGCGGGCCCGGCCCGTTGAACCCCATGCTTCAACCATCCGGTTGACCCCATCATGGGTGTTGGCCACCCTGCGATTGGTTCTATAAGTGGCCGCCGCCAGATAAAGTATATCCCTCGTGAGATAGGAAGGCTTTTTTTTGTTAACAGATGACGCCACTTTCCATTCAGGGAGAATACTAAGTGCGGGGTGAAACAAGTCCTTCCACAGGCTGCCCACTCCTGCGGAGGGGTCAGCCGGATTGTGGAGGACGGGGATCGACGGGTCGGGCCCGGACCCCATGATAAATATTTTCAAGGGATGGACCCGAGACTCGAACCCGGGTCCTCCAGAGTGGAAAGTCGAAGCGTTTCCACGCGGCCAATCCGGCCGACCGATATGGAGGTTTAACATATCTAACCTAACCTACTATCAATATATAAAGTCGCAGCATATAGCGCCTTTTGAAAAAGGGAATTAAAAATTTTTCAACAAAACAAGATTACGATGAGGGAATACGATGAATTAGCAAAAATGATATTTTTTTTAAATATATAAAACCTCTTTCTGCCTTTGGAAAATAAGAGATGGGAAAACGTGGCTACTTTCTCTCAGGACCTTTTAGGTTATTAAATAAAGAAAAGATGAAGTTTAAACGGGTGTTTAAAAACGAAACCAATGTTATAGCGGATGCATAAATTTCGATTATGCCCGTTACGTTACTCTTTTACGAAAAAATAAAAAATTAATAGAGAAGAAAAACTGCACCGAAGTTGCTTTTCGATGGCATAATATATTATTTTTGTTAGTGGAAGCTCTCTGATCAAACCACACAGGATTTATATGGATAAGAACTTTAATAAAAGAACAAAGGCACTTTTACAAAAAAACGGTTGTGTTGTAACTGACCAGTCAACTGACCTCCGACTGACCTTTCTTTGTTCCCTTGGGGTAGGGACGCCTGAGGGTGATGTGCTATTGCGCTAATGTTACATAATACTCCGCGCGCGAACAAAATAGGTCCAGTGCACATAACAATTTTAATCGCTTATCAACGATAAACTGCATTTAGTAATGAAAAGGAGAGTATGTCAAATAATAGTTAAGAATTTATGAAGTAACGAGGTTTAACTAAGAAATGTTTGGAAAGCACCAACAGATGTACGCGTCAGTACGACAAACAGAGAGCATTAGTGCAAACTGTGTTATATATAAATTAGCATAGTTTTAAAATATTAAAAAAAAATTATTAAAAAATCGAAATATGATAACAATACTCTTTGAGTAAATGATAAGAACAGTTTTTTTTCTGAAAATCAATTGTTGATGGAAAATTCATAAAAAGCTATGAAAAGCAATACAGAATCCGATTTATTTTAAATGCGAGGATGTTCTGGTAAGCAATTTATTTATTTTTTAATTATGTTTAAAGCTAATATGCGTCTTTTGAATCGTTTCCGATAAAAGTAAAGTTTAGAAAAAAATCAAAAAATGTAATGTAATTATGACGAAATTGAAGTCATTTCTAAAACATTGTTGTGAAGTTACGCCTTTATTAATGATACACATTACTGTGAAGATTTTCTTCGTGTCAGTTGAATGTTGTTTTTTAATTTACTACGGTTTGTTTTATTTTATTATATAAAATCTTTTTGTTTAATCCGTGTTTGAATAGTTAACTTTTCATTTGCCAATAATTAAATAAATTATTTCAAGTTTTTGTAATTTAAACATATTTGAATTTATGCATATACAGAATAAAGCTTCCTTTAAAAAGTCAAATCATTATTATTATTATTTTGAATAAACATAAATTAACTTAATTATGCCATGAGATTTTGAAGTTTGTTTTTCATCTTAAAAGGGTTTTAAAGGGTCGGATGGCCGAATGGTAAGATGTCGGCGTGCCACGCAGGAGGACCCGGGTCTGGTCCCGGATTTTTTCGGGATACTGGATCCGGCCCGGTGATCCCCGTTCTTCACCATCCGCCCCTTCCACGGGTGTGAGTGCAGCCAGTGGTTGGAACTGGCCCCACCCCCTTAGTAATCTCTCTGATTGGAAAGGGGGCGTAAAATATACAAAAAAAGGGTTTTAAAGTAAATTAAAAACAAAATAATACTTATTCATTTACTATTAATATGCAATAGATAATGTACAAAAACTGTTTCATATTAATTTTTCTATACATAAAATATGTATATTATATATAGTAAGTTTCTATCAATATAAAAAGTGTACAAGTTGTTTCATATTAATTTTTCTATACATAAAATATGTATATTATATATAGTAAGTTTCTATCAGTATAAAAAGTGTACAAGATCCTTTAGACATATGTTAATATTAATCATACAAAACACTATATCTGATTATCAGCTTAAAATCAAATAGCATTTTGATTTGAATATAAAAGAAATATTCAGTTAGTAGAATAAAGTTCACATAATTATGATACGTCTCATTAAAATTATGCTTGTGCTAATATTTTAATTGTGTTAGAAAAAATGGACAATAAGACATCATATTTCTGCTAAATTTTTTGATGATAGCATTTTACTCATTATTTCTGAGAAAAGAGTAAAATGAAAAATTGTAATTAGTGTGTACTGTCTGTCCAGGTTAGCCGCGACCATCGACGCACGGACATCATATTTCTGCTAAATTTTTTGATGATAGCATTTTACTCATTATTTCTGAGAAATGAGTAAAATGAAAAATTGTAATTAGTATGTACTGTCTGTCCAGCTTAGCCGCGACCATCGACGCACGTACGCGTGCGCTAACTGAAAGAGTTCAGTGAGAAAATAGGGATGACAGCTTCGCACATGGCTGTTTTCAAACGCAAGATAACTGAAGTTGAATGGAAGTTTATTGTAATGTCGAATGCTAAATGATTAGTTTCGACGTTGGAAATAGTATATTTAACAGAACTTAATATAATATTAATTCAATAATCCACCCGTCATTATACAGACTATCACTCTTCCTTTCGCGTTTGGACTCATCCATCTTAGCTAGGCGCGGCTTTCGTGGACGGACAATACTAACCTCCTTGGTGTGTACACAGATATAAATTACGTATGAAAAGATAATCAAATGTAAAAATTAACATGTAAATGCATTTATTGGCGAATTTAAAAGAAATTGAAATACAAAGTTATTAATATTTTATAGAAAACATAAGAAAGAATATTTTAAAAAATATTTTATGAAAATCATAAAAATAGTAATCTATATTTTACATAATACAAAAACTAATATACAAGTATTAAAAATTATAAATTGTCAAATTTTATAAAGTTCATATCGGCGCCGGCAGAAAGAAGTAGGATAAAACCGTTTCCCGAAATTGGATTCCTAGTTCCCCGGCGGCGAGCCGACGAGTTCTGCGCTTTGGAATTTTATATAAATGTGTAGCTTGGATATTATTTAAATGTTCACTTAAACAATATCAAAGTATGTATACATATTGATATAAATAAATGTTGAAAATATTTTATAGAATCTTTTTTTTAATCTATCTATCCCATCACAATATAAATGTGTAGCTTGGATATTATTTAAATGTTCACTTAAACAATATCAAAGTATGTATGCATATTGATATTATAAAGAAATGTTGAAAATATTTTATAGAATCTTTTTTTTAATCCCATCACGCCACGTTTTTGGAGGGATAGACAGAGAGGACTGAACGGCACATAGCTCCATCCTAATACACCTTCTTTGCCTCCGTCACATACATACAATTCCTCATACATGCTCTGCGATTTCTATCTATTCGAACAATTTTTTGTTAAGAGGGTAGCGTTCCGGTACTTCTTTTTTAGCACTACGCCACTGCATTTAGTCCATGCTTGTATAGATTGTTGGTATATGTAAATACTTTGAATTATCTCCTTTTGACCTCTGTCAGAAATCAGAAGGGGTAAAGCTAATCTAGCAACAGAATTCATTCAAAACAACTTTCATAAAAATCTTGTAAAAAAAATTTAGCAGCCATCATCAGAGGCAAATATTTTCAATAAATAAAAACACATCAGCAATATTTTCTGCAAACGATCTGCATTGCAAAATCATATATACTGATGTATAAACTGAGAAAATTTTCTGAAAAAATTTTGAATAAGGGAAGCTAATTCAAAATTCGGCTTACACATGGGACAAAAATAAACTCAAAAATTTTTTCATTCGAGGCCATATCTATGTTCGAGGAACGTCGCTGTGTCTGTGCGCCATGTTGCCATCCTTGGTTGCGGCTTAAGCGTGGTCATGGATGAGAGATACACAATCTGTGGCGTGGTCTTAAGTCTTGTAGAAAATAATGATTGGAAATAAATTGAAGTATGATATGAATGGTTGCAATTAAATTAATAAATTATTTGATGAAACATCAAAGAAACATGGATGAAAGCGGTGAATGGCTAAGCAAAATAAAAAGAAAGGTTAATAGGTTCTCTTCTTTTAGATATATACAGTATAGTGTGTGTCATTTCCAAAAAGGTTGATCGTTTTAATATATTTTGTATACTATATAATTTTATAGAACTTATATTGAAATCATAACGGAAATTTAAGTTAATACAGTTATTGGTACCAGTTATTAACTAACGTATACAGTATTTGTATTCATAAACATAAAGTAGATTTTGACAATTTCTCTGAGTCCAATGTTTTGGCTTAAAACACGATTTTAATATTAGCTTTCAAAAAATTTTCGGTAAAAATTAAAACTCAAAGCTTTGTTAAATTTCACACATCATGACACCATTGTTATACTGTATTACATTTTGTTTCCTTTTAATTTGTTACTTTTCTTCTTTATATATAGCCTACTTTTTGTTATGAATACATTTGCTAATAATTTTTACCTGCTGTTTTGTCTGGTGCAGTTTGGCCCTTGAGCCAACCAACCCAAGCTTATGTTTTCTATTTTTATGATTTTTTACCCCAAGATACAGTCTTATGTTTTTCAAATTGAATATTTTGTATTAATCCATTATCTAAATTTCAGTCAAAAATAATATATCATCTTTATATATTTTCTTAAGTTAGGTTAATAAGCTTCATTCTTCCATTGCCCACTGATGAAAACAAGATAAAACTATTTTTTAAACTTCAAAAATATTTATAAAATCTTTCCAAGTTCTTCTCTCATTTTATTTATATCATTTCATCTTATAAAACTAAAAATTTACAAATAGTCTTTGACTTACAATGGGTTCACTTCAAATCCCACCATTGTAAATCAAAAGCCAATTCAGAAATGTCCAAAATTTATGGATTGCCTACTATCAATGTTTATTATTACATTCCATTTTATTATAATAAACTTAACAAAAATAAAAATACAAGAACTAGATACAAAAAGGATGATCTATATCAGGGGTCGGCAAACTGCAGCTCGCGAGCCACATGTGGCTCTTTGGGTTCATACATGTGGCTCTGAAAATTGAAAATGAAAATAAAACTATCATTTATAAAATTTTTAAAGAATTTTCACATAATAGTGATTTCATTTGTTTCATGGGTCTCACAAAACTTCGTGGCACTAAGATGCGAGAAGCGTGACGTCAGGGAAGGGAAAGGGAACGTGGAGGGGATGGCTGAACATAATGAGAGCAATTTTTGCACATTGCAGGCATGGCACTGCCTACAATATGAAAAATTGCTCTCATTGGTTTTAATCAGTGTGAGCAATAACCACTAAGACTCATTGCTCGCAGTGATTAAAACCAATATGAGCAATTTTTTGTATGTTTTTTGTGATTTTTTTCTTCATTTAATAAAGATATAATTAATATTATAAATTGTTATAATATTAATTTCTCAATTAAGTCAATGTTTAAATTTTCCTTATTTGTTAAAATATATTTATGGCTCTCGAATAATTTTTAAATTGTTGTGAGGGGCAAGTTTGGCTCTTCGGTCTCAAAAGTTTGCCGACCCCTGATCTATATATATCAGATAATTGCTCATGAATTTAACCCTATATGAACTGTATTGATCAATCACAAAATTTATTGATTACATCATCATTATAAGTATGAGTGGTCATAAGTTGAAGGGATTGTAAGTTGAGGATTACATGTACTTCATCTCTTTCACTGTCTCTTTACAATCTTATAATCCTTCACTTATTCAAATTAGAAGTAAATTATTCAATACAGTAGAGCAGAGATCCACAGACTTGGTAAGAGCAACCACATAAATTCATTGTGACCTATATAGGAGGGCTACCAAAAAAACTACAAAAGTTATATATCATATCATATTTATTAATTATATGTTACAAAGAAATGTAATCAAAAGTAAACAAAGAATTTTTAATTTGATTTGTGGTGGTGCATTGATTTAACAATTTTTTTATGTTAGGTTCGACATTTATAGTAGCCAAATGCAAAATTGATTCTAAATTTTTATTAGTTAAGCGATAGTGTTACCTTATGTACATGGACAGTTTTTTAATTACCTATTTCACACAAATAAATACAGTAAAAATACAAAGTTTATTATTACAAATTTATTATTTTATATTATTATTTTTCCTTATTGTTTAAAAACATTATTATTGAACCACTGTAAAAATAATTTCACATAAGAAAAATATTATTTGAAAATGCATTGTTCAAAACTACATTGAATATTAATAATTTTAATAATTATTGAATTTTAATTTAATTTTGATAATCATTTAATTAAAAGTTTTTGATTAAAATTTCAGATTAAACCAGAAGTAACATTTAAAAAATATAAAAAAAAATCAAGATTGATTGATATAATGAATCAAAAGAAAATAACCAGTTTTTTAACTATAGATGATATAACAAAGAATTTCACTAAATGTTCAGCATTTAAAGAAAAAGAACAGAATTTTAAATCTATGTTTTCTGAAAATAGTGGTTTTATTGATTCAGTTACATTAAGTAACAATCTAAAATCATCTGCATTATCAGAGAACATTGATACTAAAAAAGAAAAAGTGGAATGCAATAATGTAGCCAAAATTATTTTCAAAGAGAGTAAAGATACTGATCATCATTTTAAATCATCATCAGCAATTACAAATAATGACATACTTGACAATACTTCATTGAAATTATCAGAAATGAATGAATATGATCTAAACAAACAAATAATAACTGACAATATATATTTTTCAGGAAGTTTAGATTTAAATAGTGATTTAGAATTTCAACCATTTATTCCTAGAAAGGAAGATTCATTTACAAATTTTGTTCTTCCAGAATTATAATTTGTATTTGTACTAATAAAGATTATTAAAAGTAACAAAAGACAATTTATTTTTAAATGTAATGAGTCATAATAAATAGATATTTTTGAATAAAATTTAAAAAAATTTTTGAATTTTATTTTTTCTAAATGATTATAGTATTTTAACAAGAGTAATTTTACAAATAAGTACAAAATTCATAGAACATAATATCCTTTCGGATACAAGATCATTCAGACACTCTTAACAACCAATTCTATTACACAAATCAAATATAGTAAGTCTCCTATTTAGACAGTTTCAGAGTTATGTGAATCCATAAATCTTTGTGTTGAATTTCCATAATATAGGCCTAACTAATATAATATAACTAAAAAATTCATTAAACAATTTACTTTTTTTGTAAAAATATCACTTACAACTTGAAATTTCTTGTCTATGCTTAAAAAATTTCATTTATCTATCCTGTTTATTAATGCATCATTCATATATATAAAATTTAAGCATTTGTTTGATTTACACACACATTTTTGAGGTGTGTATGGTGGGGACCTACTGTATTGTACTCATACCTTGTTTCATATACAGGGTCTGCCAGAAGAACGGGCAATTATAAAAACTGTATATTTCATATATTTAATTTATTTTTAAACTCTTGCTTATGGAATTTATAAGAACATTAAATAGCATTTACTTTACATGTGTTTAGCATGAGGTGTCCTGAAGATAATGGCCTGTAAATGACTGCTTTCTCTCTATACATTCCTGTAACCTCGATTGGAAATTATCCATTACTTTGCATAGCATTTGATGAGTAATCTGTGAGGAATTTGAAGAGGAATCATAAACAAGAATTTAAAAATAAATATATGAGATATTCAATTTTTAAAATTGCCCGTTCTTCAGGCGGACCCTTACAACTAATGTCACTGGTGGGAAAAAAACGAAATTACTTTCTGAACAACCCAATATTTAAATAAGTATTATATTCTTCCCTGTTGAAGTTAACATAAATTTAGTTTGTGAAAATTATTATCTAATTATTATAGTAAAATTAAAAATAACATTAAACACTGTATATAAAGTCTAACTGTGAGACATATATACAGGATGAAGAAAAACTTCGTTGTAATTTTTGTGTACTGATAGGGGACCTCGAAACAAGTCAAAAATGTCTAATGAACATGTGGTCTAAATGGCACCATTTTTGAATTATATCCCTTTAAAGCTAGCCAATCATTTTTGAATACACAAAGTGTCACAACACATCGCTCTCCTACTGATCACCAGGTTAGTAAGAAGGTGAAAGACATAACATGATACTTATTGGCAATGCGACATGTTGTGATGCTTTGTAAATTAGATGGTGATTGGCTAGCTTTAAAGAGTTATAACTCAAAAACAATGCCATTTAGACCACATGTTCTTTAGACATTTTCGACTTGTTTCGAGGTCCCCTCTCAGTACACAAAATATTACGACGAAGTTTTCTTCACTCTGTATAATAACTATGATAATATGATAGATGCTTGTAATGTATATATTGTATTATGACAGTTATTATAATTTACAAATTTTTTATTAATGATTTGCAACAAGTATTCCTCAAGTTATGAATATCTAATTGATAAACTTTCATACATATAAACATACCTTTTTTTTTTTTTTTTTTTTTTTTTTTTTTTTTTTTTTGCACAAGTTTTTTTTTTTTTTTTTTTTTTTCAAATTTTAGAAAATTTAAAAAATTGTGCAAGAATTCTATAATAGCAAAATGGTCTATTAACAAATTTATTGTAAAACTTCATACAGTAAGACCCTGCTTAATACTGCTCCATTTAACGCTGTTTCAATATAATGCGGTTTTTTTCGAATTCTGTATTTTTTATTGATTCACTTTGGTGTGGTTTTTCAAACTGTTCTACTCACATAAATCTGAAATTGCAAGAATTTGTTGCTTTAATACTCCTATGCCTTCCCACAGTGCATTTGATATTAGTGTAGTGTAGTATATACGAAAGTTTGCTGTGGTCACAGTTCATATTTATGATTGGTCATCAAGAGTAAGTGTTTTTGAAGATGAGGAGCAAACAGAACTTTGCAACGGATTTTCTCAAAACAAGTTTAGCCACTATTACGGAAATTATAGATCAGTAGTTTAACCACTATTACAATGGATCAGTTATACAAAATGATCAAAATTTTGATAGAAGTTCAAAGGTGAGATAAAGTGTCACAGGTGCGATGTCTCCGTATCGACAATTGTTTGCTGAAGGAAAGAGGAAAAGGCAAATGACATTAGATGACTTCTTAACAAAAAAACAGTGTCAAATGAGGAAGAACCTTCCTCATCACAAACATAAATTATTTACTTAAATATTTTCGATTTTCATAAATGATTTTTGAATACAAATTAATATTAACAATAAAGAATGTGTATAATTAATGTAATACAATAGTATTACATTATATTACATTACATAATAATAATATATGTTACAAAAAAATAAAAAAATGGTACATATATTTTTATTCTTATTCACATATTTTGTTATTTACGTGTTAAGATGACCTCGTTTAACATTGTTTTGTTTAGCACTTGATTTCTTTGGAACGTATCCCCCGCATTAAACGGGGTCTTACTGTGCTTATTTTAACATATACCAGTATTTCGAGATGACAGATTTAAAAATGCCTGCATTTAGAGTGCCATTTAAGAGAATTTTCATATTATATCAAAACACAAATAATAATTACGGTTTAAAAAATATTTTTTGTACCTTTAAAATTTTTTTAAGAAAATCTCTTTTCTGTAAGAAATTTGTTCCCTGTTTTTCATTTTAATCCAAATTCATTTAAAATATTTTCCTTTGTCTCATTTTTGATGAATTTTTCTATCTAAAAGGAAATGGTTTTCTGTTAAGTAATTTCACTGCAACAAGTGATTATTAAAATCCGGTACCTAGTGCGCAGTATCAATTTGATATAATTTAAAAAATTCATAAAAAATAATTAATTATGAAATTTTTAAAAAAATCTTGAAAAATTTCTAGTTTCCTAACTTTCTAGTAGATATCAGATGCACTGAACACTGAACCAATTTTGCATTAATTCCATTGTTTTTTAAATAAAAATATACGTGTATTAATTTGATACGAGCGAGCAATTAAGTTATTTTTTTTTATAATAATATATGTTATCGATTTCTAAAAATAGCTTTCGCGCTTACACAACGTCATCTGAGATGTCAAGAGCATCAATTGCTTTTGTGTTTTGCAGTGAAGCACACTAGATTTTTACAGCTTATTGTTAATTTTTTATTTTCCCTCCTTTTTAAAACCTAGTTTACTTAATTTATTCTACTTGTATGTATGATTAAACTATTTTTGTCATATATAAAAATGAGTAACCTTAATAATGGATGTTTAATTTATAAAATGTTTATATATTTAGTAATTTTAGTTTTTTTTTAGTTTTAAAAATGTATACTTTACAATCATTAAAATAATTAAAATAAAAGTGTTTCAATTGTAACTCATTTTTATTAATTTTCTGACAACTGATTATACAGTATTAATTTCTATGCCTAATGGCACGTGCAACATATGTGCGCAGTCAGAATTACATATTTAAATTTGTAAATGTGTTATAAAAAAAAGGTTATAAAATGATTCAGATACATTAAAAAATTAATAAAATATAACAATTTCAATAACTCAATAAAAATAAATTTATTTTTAGAAATTCCATTGAAAATGCTAAATGCAACTGTAAAAATTCAAACATCTCTAAATTTATTTGTGCTAAACTACTAATACCTATGGGAATGAGCTTTTAAAGTAAGATGATTTATATAATTACAGTATATAAACTTTCAAAACAAGAGAAAGATAAATAAGAAGAGGAAATCTCATTGCTATGAAAATTAATCACTAAAAATTTTCAGTTCCCAGACAGCTTTATTCCAATCAAAAAAATTCTATTACAATACTAGATATGAAATGATAAATTAATTATTTTAAATAATGAAATATTTTCCTCTTTCAAAACTATTATACTGTACATACCATTTCTAGCAGATACAAAAATAAATTTCAGAAAATTATTTTCTCTAAAGGAGATATGTATCATAGAAAAGTTTGGACTAAATTATAAATTATTTTATGAATGGAACCGAAATTGATACACTTGAAAATTTATTTATCAGTATATCAACAAATAATAGTGTTTTAAATAATCATGTGAAAAGCAATTATAATGTTGCTGTTATCGAGGAATTGTGCAAAAATATATTTATGACTCTCGAATAATTAAATTCTTGTGAGGGACAAGTTTGGCTGTTTTGTCTCAAAAGTTTGCCGACCCCTGATCTAGATTAACGGACTTAGCATTATCATCAATCTGTGAAAAAATATAGATTTTGATGAAATAATTGATAAATTTTCTGTTTTAAACAGTAGGAAACGAAATTTCTAATATAGTTAATATGTATATTTTTCAGTTTTCCTACTTTTATACTATTTTCATATTTATGTTTTGTTTTTGTATTGTTTTTTTTTTATCTGTTTTTGTACAGCGGACTCCCGTACAATGCGGGATACATTCCTTGTTATTCGCGAATCAAAGTGACTATAGAGAGCGTGACGATTTTTTCAATATGGTGATTAATAGTAGCATGGTCTATAATATTTATAGACCATGATAGTAGTATAAGATCGCGTTCGGCAAACGCTGGGAGCGAAAGCAATGCGCGCTTGGGTCGTTTCCGGAAAACTTCCAAGAGAATCGTTGGGGTTTTCTAAGCGCATGTATGAAGTCAGAGCCAGCGTTTCTAGCGAGTTTATAACTCTGAGACTTTTTCAAGCCAGTTTCCTCGCTAGCAGAGATGGCAACCTCCACGAGCGACATGTTAAATCAGTGGTTTCCAACGGGGTCGGTACTACCCACCAGTGGGCGTTGAAGAGATCTAAGGGGGCTTTTTTGGTCCAAGGCAAATTTAGGGGGCATTGAGGACCAACCGTTGCCCCCTGGACAATACTCGCAAGAATGCGCTGAAAACTTTGATTAATATGGATCCATCTAATCACACATCTTACAGACCAATTGCAATAACATCTGCTTTTCTAAAAATTATGGAAAAAATGATTCTGAAATTCTTATCGATGTTAAAAATAAATTGTCTGATAACCAGCACTACGCTATGAAGAATAAATCTTGTATTACCAATCTTCTTCAAACAAAGAAACTGATTTTAAATAATTTTGAAAATTTACGTTATGTTTTATGTTTATTTGGATTTATCTTCAGCTTTTGATACTGTTTCACATACTATTTTGTTTCAACGACTAATTAACTATTCTTCTCTTGAACCTTCTATTATAATCTGGATCCATTATTATTTAATGACTAGAAAAGCTATACTGAAATTTCATGATGTTTCTGAGCCTATTCCTTTACTGCAAGGTGTTCTGAAGGCTCACCACTCAGTGCATTATTATTTATTATATACAGTATATAAACCCTATATTTACTCTCACTGACTATCAATTTAATATCGTCTGCATAAGCAATAATTGTAAACTACAAACATTCTATGCTGCAAAGAGATATAAATGTTGTTAACTGGTTATCCGAAAATAGTCTCTCTCTTAATCCGCAAAAGTCACAATATATTTTCTTTACTAGAAGATTTGATATGCCAAAAGATATTTTCATTGAAAATCATGAAATAAATAGAGTTTTTACACATTGGATCTGGGGGTAGTATTTGATTCAATCCTTAATTTTGATTGTCATTATAATTATCTAATGAAGAAAATTATTAGACAAGGCATTCTTTTTAGGAATATTAACTTTATTAAATCATTACATAAAAGAATTTTATTATTTTATGCTTTTTTATATCAATATTCGATTATGGCATTATTATTTAGTCCTGGATATGAAGAGATCTAAGGGGGCTTTTTTGGTCCAAGGCAAATTTAGGGGGCATTGAGGACCAACCGTTGCCCCCTGGACAATACTCGCAAGAATGCGCTGAAAACTTTGATTAATATGGATCCATCTAATCACACATCTTACAGACCAATTGCAATAACATCTGCTTTTCTAAAAATTATGGAAAAAATGATTCTGAAATTCTTATCGATGTTAAAAATAAATTGTCTGATAACCAGCACTACGCTATGAAGAATAAATCTACGATATTTTGGTGTGTGGTACTCTCTAAAGCGCGTTCGCGAATGAGTATAACCTGAATCACGAGAATCATGAGTATAACCTCTTTCCGACGCGACGCGGATTACATTTTGTTCACAAGAACAACAACAAATATTCTGACAAAAATAATCGCACAATATGTATTTATTATTTATATTTTAGAAAATACAAGGGAAGCGGCGCTTCCACAGCTTCCATGGACTGCACGCCACTGGTGTGGAGGTATGGAAAATTGAATCAGGATTCTTCAAGATGGTAAGCGATTGTTTTACCACGCAGCTATCCAGCCGACATATCTTGAAACAATACAATGAATAGTGACTATTATAATCAGAGACTTACAGGCCTATATTCGATTCGGTATATATACTTGTACATTATATATCAAAAGAATTAATTCTGGATATGAATCCGTATTAAATGATTTAAAAACGTCTGATAAAAATCATTAAAATGGGAGAGACTATATGTCATAAGAACTTAAAAAATAAGCGCCAAAATAGTTCATATTTCTCTAACAATTTTCTTATATAAAAATATATGACATTTAATATTTTATTTATAGAATTTTCAGAGTAAGATATTGGCATAAAGATAAACGTTATAAGCAGACGGATGGATTGATTGGTTCATTTTCTATTGGCAAATCGATACTACTAAAGGTACTAAAGGTACAACAACCGATGCCACCAGCCCTTCCGGAGGATTAATGGATGAGAGAGCTAGATTCGTCCGAAAAATCTGAAAGTGAGGGATCCAGATCTTTCAGATGGAAGTCTATCAGTAGGTTTCTATGCAGTCATCTGACAAATATGAAGACAGATCTATTGCATTATCTCAGTTGCATTCAGATGCCAATGCATAAACACAACATACTATACTTCAGATCAGGGACTCTTAATTCAAAACACAAATGGTTAATTGAACACTAATGTTCCCATTATTCATTTATGTCATAAAAAGAAGAGATAAAAAATGTATTATTATTTAAATTCAGAAAAAATAATAATTTGTTCTTTCCATATATGAACTCAAGTTCTCATTTTATAATGATTTAAAACATCGCCTTAAATGGAGGTAAGGGAAACACATCATCATTTATAATGAAAATAGACAATTGTCATGAATTTAGTGTCACAGTATGTAGCAAAAATCTCTGGATAATAGCATCAATCTCGTTACTGTGTGTAATATTAAAGTACAAAAGTATTACAATGAGATTTTGCATATAATTTTATATTTAATTTTTAGAATTTCCTTCATCTAATCTCATGAAGCCTTATTAATAATATAGCCTATAATTATATCAAGAGTGAACTTTTTATAAATAAAAATATTTTTTTATGCGAGAGAGAAAAATTATATATAATCTCAAAATTCCTAAGCGACAACTTTACTCTAGGAAGATGATATACTTTCCTCTTAGAGATTAGAACTGCTTCGGTTAATGCCAATTAACAGTAATATACAGTTTTGATCATGACTATTGAATAATCTCAATGATATATGATATAATTATTGTGAGACTAATCTTAGTTATTTCCTTTTTGATAATTTACAACACAGAGTAGAGAAAAACAGAAAACATTACTTTAAACATGTGTAATGAGTCGCAGTTTAAAAGAATTACAATATACAGTAGTAATTTATGATTAAAGAAAAAAATCTGGATCAGAGTTTTATAAACAGATATATCGGTCTGAAGAAAACAGAAGGGAAAAAACAAACTGCAACGAATGTTTTGTGACAAATTTTAATGCTACAGTTAAAAATTATAATAATGTTCACTTCTAACAGTTTAAAATGCAACAGTGTGATGATAATTATGTGATGGCTTTTAAAAAAGTTATATTTGATATACAGTACAGTACCTTAATAATTGAGAGTATATTTCGTTAAACAAATATCAGATTTTGGCTAATCGGTATATAATTTTGAAAAATAGGTTAATTTTCATCAGTTAATAGTCACAAAACAATTTCAGACAATAGATAGATAAATTTTATTTGAACAACTTTTTTCTGATAATTGACACAAGCTGTATTAATTATGAACATATTAAATTTTACATGAATTGGTTTCATTAGAATGTTTTTATAATTAAAATATGTTTGTTAATATAAAATTAACAGAAGCAAAACTATAGGAAGATATTTATTAAAATGATACATCTGTCACCAAACATTAAAATTCGATATTAATTTAATACATAATATAGTTTATTTAATCACTACAGTTGAAAATCTGATTACAAATTTATAAAATATTAGCGAGTATTTTTCTAGGATTATTCGGTATGTCGGCTACATCAAATAATGATAATTTCAGATTAAAATATTTTTTAATGCACGTTTATAGAATATAATCTACAATAGTTGTTCTACACTAAATTTCTGGTATATCATCTATAAGAGCATCCATATCGTGACTGAGATCGTCCAGATAAAGTCTCCGATTATTAATGAAAGTGATGTTCAAGAAAACTTGAGGAGTGTTGATCATAGCGTAAGTTTTACAACTCACTAGTTCTTCGTGACTCAAAAGACCAGTCATTAACCAAATGTTGATAAAACTGGGAGGTGTCGGTCTCTCCAACAGCGCAAAAATGGTTCTTACGGTAATGTTATTGCATCTATAGATTATTATTCTCTTTAAATTTGTCATGTAAGGTAGGGTTTCGATCACGGTGTCGTCGGTCAGTGTCTGAACATTTTTCATCTCGCATCTCTGCAATTCGTTACAACACTTAAAGAATTTTTCAAGACAGTCGTCCCAAGGATTGTTAACAGGTTTACTCAGAACGAAACTGGTTAATTTCTTAAACAATTCCACGTGTTTACACAAATAACTGTTTTCTTCTCTATAATGAAGGTGACTAATTTTGAACAGTTTTAAGTCAGTTATGTTCGCGCAGTACTTTCCTATTATGTATAAATTAACATAGGAAAAATTCTTGAGTCTCAACTCTTTAAGCGATTTTCCTTTGTATCTAAGAAATGTGGCTAAACCTTCGTTAAGAACGACATTCCGATTCTCATCATCTTGCTTATTTGTTATAGACAAACATTTAAGGGAATGTAAGTGTGTTAAGTTGATAATGTCTTCGTTATTCAAAGTTGTCCTGCTTATGACTAAATGACGAACGTGTGGAAAACAGGAAAGGATATCGACGATATCAAATCTGTCGCGTATAGCTATCTGTCGCACTTCTGACGGTCTGTTAAAATTTCTTTGGGTATACAATTCGGCCACTTTCACTTTCTTTCTCGTTTCCAATCTCAAAATAATTAAAGGGAGCTGTTCTAGAAGTAATACTAAAGCATTTTCGCTAACTCTAGTGTATAACACATTCAAAACTTTTAGTTTCTGACATCGTTTTCGATTCTTATCTTGAGGATGATGGCAGAGCAATATCAGACCTTTATCGGTGATCATTCTACAAAACTGCAAGACTAATTTTTCTATATGATTGCACGTACGTCCGATCAATTCTAAAATATGGTCAGAAAAGTTTATCCCCGAAAGATTAAGATAAACGACGTTTGACGCTTGACTAACCAACATTATCAGTTCTTGTTCGTCGAGCCTACTCCACGCAATATCGAGGAAGGTGAGTGTCTAAAAAATAAATCAAAATTTGTTTTATTCATTTAAATATATATCACTTTATTACACTAAAAAACATTCGAAAATTTTCAAACATACCCGACAGCAACTGCTTAACTCTTCTTTAGGTAGATGGTTTTCGTAGAATCTTAATTCTATATCTTTGATTCCAGGACGCATGAAATTTTTTAACAATCTACCATCTAGAACTCCTTCCATAGACGAAATCAATTGTTCGCATATCGTAGGGGCTAAAACATATTTTTAAAACTCGCAAATATCGTTAAAAAAAGTATAAATTCAAACTACAGAGTTTAGTCTTTTACGATGGTTAAGGAAAAAAAATTCGAATTAGGAAATAGTTTGTTTTTAGTTGTAAAATTTTATGGTTTAAAGCTGTAGATCAGGCTGTAGCTAGACAACCAAACATAAGAAGTTCAAAATAACCTAGAAGAAACAAGAAAAAACTTACGCATCGCTTGAGATATTTCATGAAAATCTATAGTTTTTGTATGATAAAAATGCTGAATTTCTTCGATTTTCTCTATTACTACCTCTAAACAGATGTTATAAAGTGATGAAGCCATATCTACATTTATTACTATTATTACTGATTCTGATTATTATTAAGTATGCTAATAAACAATATCAAATTTTAAAACACATTTTATTGATTACGGGATAATTTTTCGGTTAACATATTTCTTTTATGTTTAAAAAAATCTTTACAGTTCACTACAATGCGACAGAAAAAGTTTAGTCGCTTTTCAACACACGAATCATTCCGAACAACTTGTTTTTAAGTCGACGTACATACTGTAGATAGCAAGCATCGATGTAATTAAAAAATCTTTTAAATATTCATTACAGATAGTCTATTAGACATTAATATTATGTAAGCAAACCACATCGGTGCGATAAATTACTAATAAAATCAATTATTTTACAATATTAAAAAATGCCGTTTCATTATTTTACCAATAATTTTTTAAGTATAAGTTGCTCAGGATTAAATTGCATTAAATATCTATGTCAAGCAAGAGATGAAAATGCCATTTAAATTTTGTTAACTTAGAGTGAAAACGTAAAATTACAAGTTAAAAAAAAATTATTTAATTTTGGTCATCAAAACAAATTTAGTTAACTGTAACAAAGCAGTTTCCGGAGTTTTTCTTTATTTTGATGCAGGACAGATCGGTAAAAAAATTGTAAATTATGCTAATTACATAAGTTGTCCTCTTTACATGTCAGTAAACAATAAAGGTGAGACATCGTCTTAATTACTTAATTAACGGGAAAAAACGCGAAATCTGTATAATATTGGAGCCTATCTCACGTTTCATTAAAATGGTTAACCCATAAAAATTTTGATAGATTTATGATGTTCTATAAGAAAACCGGGTTAAAAAACAAATTTTTAAAATCTCATGTTAATAAATGATACCGATCTGTACTAATTCCAATAAATAATCCACTTTCTTTTTAACGTTTTAATAAAGCGTATATCGGAATCGTTTTTAAAACGTTTCATTTTTTTGTGATTAATCGTAGAGAAACTCAACTTTGTACTGTATTTTGATGTGGACGATAATTCTTCATCCGAATTAATCGATGCACGCAAAATAACAATGATAAAACAAAATATTCGTGGTTGATAAGTTGATTTATCGCTCGACTCGTGTTCCATATCACGAAATTTTTAAAAAATCATCATTGGAATACTTTTTACATATTTATTATTTTTTCGAGATTAATAGATTCGTCTCGGATACTTAAAAGCAATCTAGCGCAACTCGTTTATCAAACGAACGTTTAGATTTTTTTTTTTTGTTTGGATCACCTAATTATTTCGTTAATTGTTGTTTTGATCGATGTCATCAGCGTTATCTTAATTAAAAGACTCAACATTTTATGCTAGTCGGTTTGTTGTTTGCATGTCTGCATATATAGCGAGGAAGTGAAATATTTTTTTTTGCTGTTTCTACTTTAAAAAAGCACATTCGACTTAGTCATTTAGACAAAAAGTTTTTCTAATGACCGATCTCATTAACCGACGTTGCGAATGGCAAATACTTATTCGAAAGTGCTATGCACCACATGCCACGCAATTTTTTTGTGCTCTTATGACTATTTATTACAAAAGTAGCATTAGAATGTCTTTTAATAACGAACTATTGTGTTGGTTATTTCTTTAAAAATATCTGTAACAACTATTATCCATCATTTAAAGTAGCAGTTATACAAAAGAATCTTTAGAAGGAAGATATCTTAAAATGGATTTTTCCTTGTCAATCAACTTGACTAACTCGAAAAAACATTACGTTACGACGTAACTTTATTAAAAATCTCGAAGTTTTGTGTTTATTCTAAGTTTGAACGTGTACAAATTATAATAAATGTAATAATGTATACATAATTAGAGCTTTATTAATATTCTGGAATGATCTAGTAACGGGCGGAGGAATGTCGGCTTAATTAAGCCGAAAACTGAAGTTTTATTTTTTTATTGTTTCTCGTATATAAAATATAAATACGGTTATAATTATTTGGATGTCTAGCAGTAACAAGTCAACGACCGGAGAAACTCTTTTAATCTTTAAATTTTATTGAAAAAAAAGATAAATATAACAAAAGATATATTTTATAACGAGTTTCTTCATCTGTTTCCATTTAATTACACTTCCACGTGTATCTTGTTAAATTTATATCCTATACGAGTTTGTTAATAATAAAAATTTGGAAATTTCTAGTTAACACGCTATATATATATATATTTTTAATCACAGTTTAAACTGCACAATATGTCTAGTTCTTATAAAAATCACAAGTGGATAATAAGCTTGTCACAGAAAATTTTTTCCAATGTTTGGAATGTTCGATATTTTTATTTTTAAGCAAATGAAAAATAGAAATTAGACAGAGTTTATAGATATAAACAATAAAAATCAATTTATATAATTATATTGAATGCAAACATGTAGCCCGGAGTATCAACCTTCGAAATATACATATATATACTTTTTTTTTTGTGCATTGCCACGGTTCGATCACTCGCACGAGCAAATTGTCCGAGTGTCATTGTTGCTGCTCCAGTTAAATTCTGTCAAATGATTATGCTTGACACAAATTTCACTAGCGTTTCGATGTGATGACAAAAATTTTTTTAATTATAACCTTTCGACAAAATTGAATGATAAATAAAAATCGCCAAGATTTTCGATATTTAGTAATCATTCTAAAATAACTCGTTCCAGATGTTTTTTTTTTCAATAGGGAAAATAATCAATTTTAATAGTTGCGGTTACGAGCAAAATCATCGTTTCCTTAAGACCTACAAATAAAAATAGATTCCCACTGCCAAACGCTTTGCAATAAACACCGACACAAAAAATCTATCACCATAAAATATATGTTGGCCCGGATACGTTATTTTTTAGTCTTCTTTTGTGTTTGAGGAAGAATAAATTTCCGTATTTTTCTGTTTTTTTTTTTTTTTTTTTTTTAGTCTTTTTTTGTGTTTGAGGAAGAATAAATTTCCGTATTTTTTTTTTTTTTTTTTTTTTGTGATTTACTCGAAATTGTTACGAAAATGATTTATACAAATATTTTGATTCAAGTTAAGATATAATTATTACCTCAAATTCAAGAAAATGTCGAATTATTTAATTTATAAGACGGACAAGCTATCACTAAGCTTTTTCATCGAAAATTGTTTTGGGTAAAAGAAATTTCTAACATGACCTAACGAAATATTGCGTCACGATATGAACTACAAAAGTATAACTAAACAAAATATCCATTACGTATCACTGACAATGTTAAATCTTTATGTAATATGCTGGAATTTAACTTGCAGTAGTTTATTAAGAAATATTTATTACGCGAAATATTACCTGTTTTTACCTGTTGGAATGAATATTTTCGTGTCAAAATTGTTCCTGTAAGTCAGAAATATTTTGAATTTATAATTTTAGCCTCCACACGTTCTCGAAAATAAGAATAAAAATAAAAAAAAATCTAGTTCTAAAAATAATTATGAATTTCTGAGCAACAACTCGAAACTTGAACAAACAATGCATTTCTTTTTTCTATTTAATTATAGACTATCGAACTTCACTATTTTTTGTATTTTTTCTTTTGCAAATATTTCTTTCCAAGTTCGAATATAATTACAGAATATTTGCATTTTCTTTCAAAATATTTGTTTAACTAAATTTGCATTCTTATTCTTAAACAAACAATTTTAAAACCAGATTTATTTCAGATACTGTATATTTTTCCCCCTTTAAAAATTGTCGGGGAATTTTTTTAAAAATCTTAATGGGTTGAAATACTTTCGAGAATAACTCATTTAACACTATCACGCAGAACTGCATTATCACTTAAAAAGAGAATTAAGCCATTTAAATTCCTTTTCGTTTATCGTTTACCTGTAAATTCTTGCAAAGTTAGGCATCTTTTAATGCATAATTTATCGTTCGCTGCATATTCTTTGCATGGATAAAAGTTAAACAGTTTTAATTTTTGAATTTTAACCTAGATATTAAGTGAATTATAACAGACACGAGTATATATTTCGCACATTGACCACGTAATTACGCAAACATTCACATTAGGAACTTGAACTTATTTTTATTTGTTTCATCACCTTTTTTTTCTGCTTTTAATAATAAAAAATTCAAAGGATTCAGCGATGGTTGTAGAAACATAATTTACATTATAATTCAACATCGTCAAGAATTTTATAAGAATGCTTTATAGCTATTTCCATTTGTACTTTTACTGACGTTTTAATTATATTGTTACTACAAATATTTTCGATATTTTTTCGGCATTAAAAAAAGAAGTATTATGTCAAGGCAGCACTAAGGATTATCGAATATTCCGCTATAATAGCAGAGAGGTGGAGCTGATCTATTTGAAGCTGGATGTCCATGAGAAAGATTTTTCTCCTTGCCCAATCACGCATAGAACGAAAATATGCAAGGATATTGCTCAGACAAAACTGCGCTTCTGGTTTTTTCTTCTTTCGTCTATCCTTTGCTGTATATGAATACATCCATATCATTAAAGGTGATTAACACATACTGAAAGAAAAAGCATCCATTTTTAGTTTTACACAATAGGAATGAACCTTGAATAATCACAAACTGTATTTATAATGTTACAGTTTGGAAAAGTAAAACTCAAATATTCGAGGTTACAGACAGTAACTTATTCGAAAATTGTTTCTTCGATTTGAGAGCATTATTTAATGCAAATCACTTGATAAAACGAGATAACGACAGGATAAATATTAGTCAATAAAAATTAGGATAAGTGTTCTTCGTAATTCTTATTTAACTTTTCCTTCCCGAATAAAAACTGTTGCTATTTAAGAATAGGAAAAAAGAATGCAATATATCATATTTATAGACTAACATTTCCTTTTCTTAAACGGTTATTGATATTTTCTTGAAGACAATTTTATTCTATAATACAGGTAACTCTCGTATAACACCGTAGATAGGTTTCTAAAAAACGTCGTGTTATGTTACCGTGTTATATGAGATCTGGAGCCAATAAAAAAAGGGAGTTACGTTCCAAAACCAATTAAAAACAAATAATTTTCTTTAATTCCACATAAGAATCTTAATTGTTATTAAGAATATTAATAACACGAAATATAAAAAAGAAAAAATATATACGTAATTCCTCTCAAAAAATATATGTAAAACAAAAAAAAGATTTTTTTGTTTTACATATGTGTACAGCTTACGCAACATTCATTTAATAATTATATCTTCTTTACCCTGTTTCGTTAAAACGAGAACGTTTTTTTCTTTTTAACAATATCAACTTTATTTTCTGAACTTTTTCTGTATTTAAAGTTTGTGTATCTTCTGTTCCCTTTATAAAATCTATAATCTAATCCGCTACAACCGATACAAAACAATCGTTCTTTAGAACATAATCAAAAATAATTTATGAATAAAAAGTTTTTTTCTATTTCGCGTTCCTCTATTGAAGAATAAAAGCTTATTTTTTATCCAAGAACTAAACATTTGGATTTTTTTAATTGGAACACAACAACATTTGGAACTAAATGTTGTTGTGTTCCAATAAAAACCTTTTTTATTCATAAATTATTTTTGGGTATGTTCTAAAGCAGAGCCGGATTAACGTAGTAGCAAAAGTAGCATATGCTACTGGCCCCGCGCCAATAAATATATACATAATTTTTTGGTCATCCTCTAATCGAGCGTTAATTAAACCAATGATTTTGTGATTTATGCCATATTTAGCGCCTTTTCATTTGGTATAACGAAACTATGAGAGAAAGAGCATAAGAGGGTGACATAGTATGACTCTGAACATAAACTTCTGTGTGAAATGGATACATCCTATATCATCAACAAATTTGCTCATGCTAAATGTAGGAAAATTAATATTTAAACAATAATGTTGACTGTTGTTATTTTTGATAATGATAATTACTATGCAAATTTAAAAATGTGTGCGCTCAAATATATTTGTGTTGTTTTATTGTTTTTTTATATAGGGTCCCTTTCTTAACATATGCTACAGGCTCTGCAATAGCTTAATCCGGCCCTGTTCTAAAGAACGATTGTTTTGTAGCGGGTTAGATTACAGATTTTATAAGAACAGAAGTCTATTGCAGAATAAAAACTTATTTTTTTTTAATCCAAGAATTAAACATTTGGAACACAAAATACTCAATGGTATGGTCGACAATTAACTCAATTTCAAATCGAAATCGAAAATAGACTGCATTTCGTCCCTCTCGTGGCAAACGAACGAAATTGCATTTAATTATATTTTATTTAAATTTTATGGAAATTTCTATAATCAGAATTTTATAACAGAAAATTAGCAAAATTAGATTATTTAAAAAAAATTAACTTTAAAAAACCTACAACAAAAATATAAATAGCAAGATAAGATAGTCATTGAATTGAGCTATTATTCAAACAGTAATTAATTATTATTAATAATACGATATCATAAAATAAATTTTCACAAAAAAAATAAACTTTAATTGAAATTAATTACGACTTTAGTAGGAAATCGTATGTTAGGTAATCTCCTATTTAAAAAAAAATACCTATTTTATTATTTATGCTATACAATATATTATTACGTCAATGGAGCTTTTCAGAATCAAAAGTCGTTTAGAATTTATTTAACAGTAAAGAAGAGATCAATATATCTTGAACTTCGTAAGACATATATTTTGATAAATATATTGTTTAATACTGTACATTATGCTAAATATTAATATTAGATTGTGCCATATTATCAATAGCAAATATTAATGTTTGCCACTGATAGTGTAGGCACAACCTATTCTTCACCTATTCTTTCTTAAAAAATTTTATTTTTTTAGAAAGAATTACTAGCTCTTTTTTTACAGCTTTTTTAATTCTCGAAAAATTTACTTTTACAACATACTGTGTAAGCACTATTTCTAATCCTATAAAATGAAAATATAAATTAGAGCATAGATACTGTATACAATTTAAACAATTTTGCTAAAATTACATTATTATTTATTATTACATTAACTTATTATTTATTTTTTTATATTATTTTCAAATCAAAAATTAGTAAACAAAAAATCATTTCACAATTCAGTTTTTAAGATATAGTATAAACAACGTTTAAATTAACTGCTTTTTATTAGGGGAAGAAATGTTTGCGTACCAAATTGTTTATTTACGTCATGAAAGATGTGCTCCCAGCCTAACATAAAGACTGAAGTTTTCATGGGTATGTTTTTTATTTCAAATTTGCGAGGCTTTCAATTTTACAGAAAAGAAAAATTGTAATTAGCAGTCAAAACTTAAAATTATTTGCTTATCAAGTTTTCAGGCTTGATTGGATTGTTTTTCATGTGAAAGTGCGGCATTTGCACTGTTGTAATCTGCTTTCAATCATATCTTGTGTACTTTTCAGCATCAAAATTTTGCAGTGTTGGCTTATTAATGCTTGTGAATATTATTGCATCTAGTATCAATCGAGTTTACATTAGTCCGATATTTGCAAATTCGTAATAGAAAAACCTCTTTCGCAATCACTAAATGATATCACAATTGTATCCAATCGGATTCAAATATATATTAATATTCAATTTTATTATATTCAAATCTAAAAAGGGGAAACTTTTTCTTGGGCAAATGACTATCATCATTTAGAGAGGAGTAAAAATTTAAGAAGCAGGGAAATTCCCTCCCGTTTCCCCATAATTTAAATGTTTGAATATAATTAGTACTCAAAAAGAAATGCTGGCTCTAGAGCTTTTGGCGCCCCGAGCAAAAAATTTTTATTGCGCCCCTCAAGTCGTCAGTTTTGGAAAATAAATTAAATTCATAAAAATATCGCACTTTATCAAAATTTTGTTTTTAAAACAATATTTTATAAAACTTATATTGAAACATTGTGTTGTGTGAAACCGTATTATATGAGACCTGGAGCCAATACAAAAACGGGAGTTACATTCCAAAACAATTAAAAACAAAAAACTTTCTTCAATTCCACATAAAAAATGTAATTTTTATTAAGAATATTAATAACACGAAGCATAAAAGAAAATATACACATAAGACCTCCCCATAAAAATATACGTAAAACAAAAAGTATACACCCTATGTAACATTTTTTTAATAATAATATCTTTTTTACAGCTGTTCAGTTAAAACGAGAATGTTTTTCTTTTTAACAATATCGACTTCACTTTCTGAGCATTTTTCTGCATTTAAAGTCTTTGTATTTTCCGCTATCTGTAATCTAATCCGCTACAAAACAATCGTTCTTTATTAACACATACCCAAAAAAATTTATGAATAAAAGTTTTTTTTCTACTTTACATTCCTTTATTGAAAAATAAAATTTACTTTTTATCCGAGAACTGAACGATTGGAACAAAATATTTAATGCTAGATAATCAGTGGCCGAACTTGAAATTTTTGGCTCCCTGCAAAATATTATTTGGATAGCTATCACAAAAATTATCTAGATATTTTTATTATAAAATAACAAAAAAGAACAAAATTACATCATTTAAAACACAATTGAAAATATCAAAATAAATATATATATATAGTGGATTCCGTTTAATCGGGACACGTTGGGACTAAGCCATTTTGGCCCAATTAAGCGGATGTCCCAATTAAACGAAGTAAAAATAAATTCTAAAATATGTAGTTAGTAGGTAAATAAATAATAGGTAAAATAATAATAATTAGGTACCTATTTTAATGCTTTATTAAAATAGGTACCTAATTATTTGGGGGTACCGGAAAGTGATGTCGTTCTTTTTATATTAATTTCAACGAATAAATCGTAAAACCAACCGATTTGACAATAAAATTTTGCATACTAGACGAATTATTAGCTTTTTACCGATCTCCTCTGACTTCGTCTTACAACACTGGGCTGCTGATATTCACGCCTTGACAGCTAATTATAGAAAATCAATTGATTCTAATGCTTCTTCGACTTCTGAATCCTTTCCATCACGCTTTCTTTTGACTAATGCGCTTCTTTGACTTCTGGATCCTTTCCATCATGCTTTCTTTTGAATGTTTCCTTCTTCGACTTCTGAATCCTTTCCATCATGCTTTCTTTTGGATGTTCCTCACACCTTGCCTGCTTACTATAGAAAACCATTGATCTAATGCTTTTTTACTTCTGGATCCTTTCCATCACGCTTTCTTTTGGATGTTCCTGGAATTTCTGTAATGCCCACTCCTCACGCAGCTGATTTTCTTGTTGTAGTGGACGAGCTATGGTAGATTTTGGTTTATTATGAGTCTACGATAGCTTGTATTAAATGGCTGGCTTTTAATTTTATTCAACAAAGCAATTTTACTTGAGTGAAAAATCCTTTCTTGGCATCTTGGCCAAGATTTTAAAATTTTAAATAAAATCGCATCTGTAAATGAATATCGCTAGGTACAGTAACGATAGACTCTTAATTAGATGCATACTTGTATAGTAACAGTAGACTCTTAAGTAGATGCACACTTGTCAGACTCACGACTAGATAACTGATTCTCATCACGCTAGTGTTGCCGAATACAGTATTGTTGTGTAGATAACTGATTCTCATCACGCTAGTGTTGCCGAATACAGTATTGTTATGTATTATTTATCAACGGTGATATTTACTAATAATTTTACTAAATAATGGATGTTCATATTAGCGCGGCGTGTGTGTCGACGATGCGTATGTAATAGGACGCGAAGAAACGATCCGCTCCATTGTGTTAGTCTGTATTGTCTTGTAGGAAGATTTAACCTGGAAATTGCATTTATGACTAATTTTAGCAAAGCATTTCCCCATGATTGCATTTTTTGTTTGTTTGTGTGTATTGTGTGTTCATAATGAGGATTTACAAAAAGTAATGAAAATATTTTGTGTGGTAGGAGAGTAAATGTAATTTTCTAAATATGTTAAGTAAAACCCGTGTTTTGTAGAAGTACCGTATTATACGAGGATTCCCGAAATTTTCTAACCTTGTTGTAAGAAATCGTCTTATACAAGAGTACGCGAAGAAACGATCCGCTCCATTGTGTTAGTCTGTATTGTCTTGTAGGAAGATTTAACCTGGAAATTGCATTTATGACTAATTTTAGCAAAGCATTTCCCCATGATTGCATTTTGTGTCCACAGTGTGGATTAACAAAAATTAATGAAAATGTTTTGTGTTGTAGAAGAGTAAATGTAATTTTCTAAATGTGTTAAGTAAAAATGGTATTGTAGAAGTACCGTGTTATATGAGGTTTCCGCAATTTTCTAATCGTGTTATATGAGGATTACCTATAGTTATGAATTTATCATAACTTATTATAGAATAACATTTTAATTAAAAATTAATATCAAAATTTAAAACATATCCGCTAGAATTTCAATAAAATAAGTTTAATATAGGCCTCATTTATTTAGACAATTTTTCTAAAAAATAAATCGAACTTTATTAAAGCAGTTATTTTTAGAAACAGAATTTTCTAAGTATTATTTCATCTGAATTTTGAGTAATAGTTATATTCAAAATCCAGTTATATGCAGGACACGGTAAACGCCTCCATATTCACTGAAGCTTTAGATATGAAAAGATATAAAAGGAACTATAAATTTTATACGGTATATGCAAATTACGAAAAACCAGACTGTTAAGGACCTTTAAAGTTACTGAATTAAAACAAATAGAAAAATCAAATCGAAGATCTATTTATCACTTCTCTTAATGACATTCCGAAACTGTCATTTATGTAAATCATGTTCGTTTTATCTCCGCATAATCCTATTTCTTTCGCCTCTTTCAAGGACAAACCTTAAAAAAAAGTTCATTTTTTTCTTCTTTCTCTCGTTTGATTTTTATCATTTTCGTAACTTTTCACGTCTAATAATTTGACAATCATGTGTTCTAAGGTTACAAATATACTTTAACCACTTTTTATTGTACTCAACACACAATTTACAAATTCTTGACAAATCTTTTCCAGATAGTAAATATTCATGATTTTCTTTCTTAGTGAGACATTGTTTTTCATTTCTGCGATTATCTATTTAGAATTCTGTATATACTACATTTCTTTTACAAAATTTTAAATCACCGTGGAAAGCGAAAATCATAGTTTTAATATATTTTACCAATTTACATATTTTGTTTGTTACATTATACAATAATGCAGAAAGACAGCTACGCTTTTATCGTGTTTATATCTGTAACCTTAGTGCTTTATTACTCTATTATTATCATAATAAAAATTCAGAAAAAATGACACTTTTTAAGAAGAAATTCCACTGACTCAGCAACTATTTAAAAGGTATATTTTTAAAAAAGCTCATTACGATAATAATAGTGTGATTCTCGTGTTTCTTTGTTAATCCTTGAGTTCGTTTTAAGCTGTAATAATAATTATCCCGTTTCAAGGCAGTCAATTACAAAATATTTTTTTTTATTTCATTTATTGTTTATTGACAACGATGTAATTTAGTAGCGAAATTATCATAAAGTACGTAAGGCATTCTTATGAACCATTACAAGTTTACGACCTTAAATCCGGAATTATTCAATCATGTGGAACTTAAGGATTGCTCACGGTCATCTTGACGCCAAATAACTTAACAGCCCGAAACGCGACATAGTTTCTACTAAAGCGGTTCAAGGAGATTTTAATTCCAACTCTACTTTTGTATCCTATCATTGTGTTCTTAATGTATTCTCCTTTCAGGGTTACACCTCTTTTTTCCTCTCATTTATTCTCTATAACAGAATTTGAAAATCGGTCACAAGTTAATAGGGAGAGGAAAAAAAAACCGTGATAATTTTCCGATGAAAAATTGCAAATGTAAATATATTTTTATTTGACCATTAAGACATTTGTTAAATTCTCAAGACTTAAACGCTTGGTACGGAGATAAGCGGAATGGATTACTCATCCTTGGTTTGCCAACCGTATTTCTGAGATGTAAAACTTCAGAGAGAATACCGACATGCTCTAAATATCTATTCCTGACGTAATAGTGAATTGCATTTCTAACCCAAATGATAGTGATAACTGCCATGTTCAAATTTACACTTTCGAAATTGAATGAAAAACTAATCAATTATCTTATATAAAAATAAACTATAGCAAATATAACTTTTCCTTCAGATTAATTCAGACGATTAATCGCTTTTCTTCACAGAACGTTTTAATATATAGTATTTAAACGATGATCCCCGAAAATATCAATTAATCGTGAGAACTAAGAAGTTAATTTATCACTAAATTTAAAAATTTGTTTCCAAAACCCGTCATTTTAATAAGCATTATCTGGTTCACAGTTTCATTTCAGGCATAATTATAAGTGTCTTAACAGGAAAAATCATAACGCGTAAGAATTAGAAGGATAAATGTTATCTTTATTTATACATAAAAATAATAAATCTATTAAAATTAACTTTAAAACGATTACATAAATTGCATCAAATCTATTAAAGTTTTTGACTAGTTGCCTGGCTAATCTGCACTGTCAGCATAGATGACCTTGATCGGAAACTGAATTTGGACAACTGGGTCAAAAGCTTATAAACTTGTTACATTGTATTGAAAAATAAATTTTTGTTTTTCTAACATGAAACATAAAACTTTTCAGAAATGGATAAATATTCACACATATTAATAAAATGTATCAAAAACAGGCTTACACGAAAAAGAAAAACAGTTATAGAATATAAATGTATGATAAAAATTAAAACAAATATAAATTTTGGCATTAAATTATAAAATTTTCAACTTATTAACAATGCAGGAACAAAGCGGAGAGATGCTAAATTCCTGACGACTTGATCATAAATCATTTTTTTTATCACTTGAAGTGTCTTCTTCCCCCAAGACGATAACGTTTTCCTTCTTGTTGGGCTAACCTACGGATGAAAAACACGATTCGTTCATTGTCCATCTCCACGACAATCTCGCTTTTCTACGCTGTACTCACGATTTTAAACGCGAATTTTGTCATCCAAGGACTAGCTAACCATGAACAGCTATTCTATATATGCTATTAAACCTCCTACACCCAAAGCAACTTTTGAATTCACCCTAATTACTTTCTTTTACAATATTGTACTCTTACCTGCTGAGATTTAACATGATTTTTTTTCTGACCTATACAGGACTGCCTCCTATTGTCTGGATTCACATACCAAAATTTTTTAATATACATATTTAAACATTTAATGAGGTTCTGAAAATTTGTTTTTAAGAAATTTCACCTTAACTGATTTTTTTAAATTAAAATATTACTATAATTTTACTTTTTAAATAAAAATTACCCAAATTAATATTGCACAGCTAAAATATAAATAAAAAATATTACATTATTATTATTATTATTATTATCAATGTGGGCACGGAATATTTCCGGGTCAAAGTGCTATGTCGGACACGAGTCAAGACATAGCTACTTGTGATGTTTAATTGTGAGTTAACTGTCTGTGTCAGTGTTGAGAAACTTTCTTACTATGTTGCATGTATTGAGTAGAGATGCTTTTTGTAGTGTTATGTATGTCTTTGGATGTAGATCTAGTGTTTTGAGGCTTTTGTGTAATGTTTGAGGGATTACTCCTGTGGAGGAGAGAATGATGGGTACTATAACTACCTTTTGCATTCCCCAGAGACGCTTAATTTCTTGAGAGTTATTATTATTATTATTATTATTAACTTTCAAGAAACTAAAAAATTGTTTCCAATAATTAAATTAATCTGAAACATTTTAAATCTAATCATAATATTTTTAGTCATTAATTAGAAAAAAACATAACTTTAAATTATTAAAAATACTTGAAAACAATTTAGATTTTAATAAATTATCAAATTAATTTATTACAGATAGTTTTCAGCAAATTAAAATACAAATTGTTTAATATACAGTATTTTATTTACACTAAACTATATTAACTTTGAACTAACATTAAATGATTTATCAAGATTTTATTTTTGATTTTATTATAAAACAGAAAGCATAATAAGAATTCTATCAAGAGATTTTTTTAAATAGTACTTATTTAATGAATTAACCAAAAAACTAGCCAAACTTTCCCTGTTAGTTTGTTGTTAATATATAGTACTTATTTAACTAATTAAATATGTGTTAAAATTTTTCTTTTCGTGATACATTAAAATTCATCTATCTTAATACTTTACTGCAAGAAGTGCTGTGTTTTCATTTATTTAAGTATCTTTACTACAATATTTTTTTTTATTTTTATTAAATTGACAGTCTCATTGGCAATGATGATATATTCACTTCTTGTCCTAAAAAAATAGTAATGACTAAACAACTTTTATAGTTGTTTACAATAGTCTGAGGAAAAGAGAAATTATAGAAAGTATGTCAAAAGAAGAATTCAAAAATATACTGTTGGTACAGTATATGAAGTACCAATAATGTGCTAGTAATTGTGAAGTGAATGAGTTCAGATTAAAACTTTAAATAGGTTTTATTCATTCCTTTAATTTTGAAATAAATAATTATCAATTAAATAATTATTTAATAAATTTAAAATATTAATCAATATGGAAAAGTTAATTTTGCCAAAAGTTATAATATGGTATATTAATCAATAAGACTGCTCAAACAAACATAAATATTAATTACTAAGTCCTTTAACATCAAACATTTTATTATCAGAAATATTTTCAAGAAGCTGAAAAAAATACATTAAAAGCTGAGGAAAGCATCAAGTGCATTCTAATTCAGATGCCAAGTACCGGTATATTGGAAACATTTCTGATGATAAAGTATTTGACTGCTAAAAGGCTTTGTAATTAATATCTGTTAAAAGTTAACAAAATAATTCAATGTACAGTATATTAAACAAATTTGATTTTATATGAAAAAATGATTTATCTCTTAAATATGTACAATATAAAGAATAAAAGTTAACACTTACGCAATAAATTCTACATTATCTAAAGCCCATTGATCATGACCTGGACCATCGTGGAATGGTTGCCACCACCTAAATTTAACTCCATAAACTTTTGCTTCTGCAGGTATTTCATAAACAACTCTTCTTGGCTGAAATTGCGAATTATAGTTGTATTTCAATTAAATTTATTAATACTAAGAATACAGTTAGTCCTTGACTTATGCATGCTTATGACTATTCATCATCATCATGATATCATCAATAAATTCCGTGATCAGTCAATGTAATTCATATGGATTTGAGCCTCTGAGCAATAATCTGATATATGAAAAGCATATTTTTTTTATATTGAAAAACTTCTTACTTTAGATATTAAATAAAAGCAAACAATAAGCCAAATAAGTAAGATAAATCGTTTATTCAAAAACGTTTTCGGCTATCCATGTAGCCTGCCTCAGTTGTAATACGGACCAGAGAAGCTTCTCTCCCCCTTTCTCATCGGGCCAAATCGGGGAACCAATCAGTGACCAGTTCCTAACATCAACAAAACTGCAGGTGGAAGTTATCCTTCCAAACACATTAATAAGAAAACCTGACAAACCATTACTAAAAACAACATTATTATAGTTATTATTATCATCAAACCCCAAAATTTTAGGTATAGATAACAAAAATAATAAAATACTAACTATGTAGATAGCTGAAAGTGTTTTTGAATAAACGATTTATCTTACTTATTTGGTTTATTGTTTGCTTTTATTGCATATTTTTTATATCTGGTTTTTGTAGTTTTGTATTAGTTATATTTATTAAGATAATGGATACTATACATTATCTTAATAAATATAACTAACACAAAACTATATTAACAATATTACATTACATTATATTATATCATATCATAGCATATCATATCATATATCATTAATGACAACATTACATTACATTATTAATATAACATTAGTAGTTTACTAAGATACTATTAACTATAATGCTTACTATCATCCTACATTAATTATTTTGAGCATTTACAACTTACGACGCAGGATTCAAAACCGAATCCTGTTGTAAGTCAAGGACTACTTGTATAAACATTTATTAAATAAGTTATATTATCATAAAATATAATGTTTTATTATTTAATTAAATACTATGAGTATTTATATTTATTTTAATTATTCTATATCATAATGAATATTAATAACTATACAAGATATTCTAAATTGAACTTCAATAGTAAGATTTTTCATACAGAACATTTTATTAAAAAAGTTTCTTGAATAATCACTTACTGTCAAAAAATCTTGAGGTGAGTGTATTGCAATTAACTCCCATGTAATGCCATTGTTTACTGTATATTGAAATAATACAGATTTATCACTTAATCTTTGGGTCTGTGAATTAATATGACATAAAGCAGAACCTTCTGGAGTTCCAATTCGTATCACAAACATTATCTTGCTTCAAAAGAAATTTTAATTTTAATTTAAATTACTAATTTTTATTTTTTATTAGTTATTCAGTAATATTAATTTTAGTAATATAATTAATTAATTACTTTAGAAACATTAATAAATTATAAAAATCACGAACAGGATCAAGGAACGGATTGTGTTCGTGAACCGAGGTATCACTGTATATGATAAAATTCATTTATTTTTTTATAAAAATACAAATTTATTGATTTTTTGTAAATTATCTCTATGAATTCAAGATCGCGAATGATCTCACATCTCGGGCCGCATTTTTAGGGTTTGAGGGCCGTATTTGGCCCGCAGGCCGCACTTTGGGAATCTGCTTTAAAGCATTGTAATATCCAAATTTCAAATCAGATACTGATGCAAATACGAGTTAGCAAACACGGAACAGATAGTACGATATCTTTTTATTCATTTTGAAACGGAAAGAGTATACATACACGGTGTATTTTTTTCAAAGCGAGTATATACTCGCTTTGATTTTTTTACGTTTTATAATAATTTCCATGTTATGCTGAATTTAGTTTGTCAATATTGAAAAATTTTATATGATAAAATTTAACTATTTAAAAATAATTATTTTTATTGAAATATTGCTTAAAATTGGAAAATGATAACTTATGCTATTAGATTAAAATAATTTATGAAAAATATTTTCTCCTAGATGGTGCTGTAAGTATAATTTTGTTTAAACCGGTTTGTTTGATTTTGTGTATGTAATTATAAGTTAAAGCATGGTAAGCATAAATTACATAATTCATTATATTGTATATATATATTTTCCCACTGATGATAAAAATTACTCTTTATATTATAATTCTTCTGAAGAACATTATGATATAAAAATTATTTAAATTTATTGGAAAATTTTTATTATTGTTATATTTGTTTAACCTTTAAAATTTGTTTTCATTTTATGTAAATAATAATACAATATTTACCTGTTACACAATAAATGTATGTCGAATTACAATCAAGGGAAATAAACAGTAAATCGGTAGTATATACAGTGGACTCGATTTTACGAACTCTTATGGATCTCCAAAAAAGTTGGTAAAATGGAAAGTTCGTAAATGGGAATGGCATTAATTAACATTAGGGACTTTTGGGACAAATTAAATAATTCGTAAAAATGTGTAGTTCTTAAATTGGAGGTTTATAAAAACGCGATCCACTGTAATTAAGCAACAATCTGATGATAAAAATAAATTTATAAATATTGTAAGGATCATACAACAGTTAGGCTGAAACATTATCAAGTATCTAAGTAATTTTTGAATACCACAAATGAATAAGTGGTACAGGGATCTGGAAATGGAAAATTGACTCAGAAACTTAAAAAATAAGAGAACAATTTATTCAAACAAAAAGAATAAAGAAAATATAATAAAGTATAGCTAAAAAATAATTAGTCACAACTAAACTTGATAATTTTAGAATAATAATATATAAGCAAAAGTAGACAAATAGGCTAATCTTGCCAAACTAAACATTATATCTATGCTTGATAAAAACTAGAATAATCAACTGTAAACAATGATTTTTTATTTTTTTTTCAATTATTTGATCCAAAAAGTGGAAAGAGCTAGTTAACTCCTATACGATATGCAGTCGCTTCTGCTTAATTGGTCCATCAGTTAATTGGGGCAGCTGCTTAATTGGGCAAAATCTCAAAGAACAGAAATCAAACTAATACATAATTTAAACATTTAATTGGGACAACTTTTCGCTTGATTGGGACAGTAGCAGAAAAGGAATTTATCAATATTTGACACATTTTAGGGATTTTTCAAAAGTATGTCAACACTACGTACACTATTATTTGGCAACACTAGCGTGATGCGAATCAGTTATCTATCGTCATGCGTCTGGCAAGTGTATGTCTGCTTAAGAGTCTACCATTACTATATGCTGTACCTAGTGATATATTCATTTACAGTGTCGATTTTGTTTAAAATTTTTAAATCTTGGCCAAGATGTCAAGAAAGGATTTTACACTTTCGAATAAAATTGCTTTGCTTTTTAAATCTTTGCCAAGATGCCAAGAAAGGATTTTACACTTTCAAGAAAAACTAATCTTTGCCAAGATGCCAAGAAATGATTTTACACTTTCAAATAAAATTTCATTGCTGATATCTAGCGATATTCATTTACAGTGTTGATTTTATTTAAAATTTTTAAATATTTGCCGAGAATGCAAGAAAAGGAGTTACACTTTCAAATAAAATTGCTTTGCTGGATAAAATTAAAAGCCAGCCATTTAATATAAGCCATTGTAGACTTGCTGATATAATTAGTGTACCAAAATCTACCATAGTGCATCTCTTACAACAAGAAAATCAACTGCATGAGGAGTGGGCATTACAGAAAGAAATTCCAGGAACATCAAAAGAAAGTGTGATGAAAAGGATCCAGAAGTTGAAGAAGCATTAGATCAATGATTTTCTATAGTTAGCAGGCAAGGTATGAATATCAGCGGCCCACTGTTGAAGACAAAGTCAGAGGAGATTGCTAAAAATCTAATAATTAGGTACCTGTTTTAATGCTCTAATTATTATTTATTTACCTACGTATTACATATTTTATTTTAGAATTTATAATTAGTTTGTTTAATTGGGTCAAAATGCATTACTCCCAACATGTGCCAATTAAGTGGAATCGACTTTATGCATTTTAGAGGAAATAGAATATAATTTGAACAATATTGAAGTTGCAGAAAGTCATTGTACAAAAATTTCCTTCAGAACTACCTCAACAATAGTTGAAGGTTCGAGAATAGTAACAAGCCTTTTTATAGTCAATTCAGAAAGACTGTTTTTTTATGATAAAGTTGATATTGTCTGTTTTTTCCTCTATTAGATGGACAGGGATGAAACTTCTACTTTGTTTGCAGCTTTGATTTCTGTCTGATGGACAATCTTTAACTTCCTTTTTCTCTCCTTTTGTCTTGCCTTTGTTTTTTTATCCTTCTAATATTATCTGATTGGAAGGAGATCCAACCAGAGATCCATTGATGTGGATTTCTCTCTCTCTTTCTTTCTTTTCCCCTCCCTCTTGGAAACTGGGAATAAGCAGTTTTTATATAGTGAAAACAAACATAACTTGACTTTCCTCATGGTGGGACATGGAAGCAGATTTCATAAAAGAAGTTCCCTATCCACAAATATATGATAGTTTTTGATTATTCTACTTCACTTTTTAAGGATATAACCAAATCTAGTGAAAAAGATAAAAGAAAAACTATCCTTTCAAAGTAAATGAATGTTTTTTACTAAAGCATATCGATCTAATTTCTTAATAACAAGTCCTCTTATGAACTATTGATTACAAAAATTATAAAAATTTAATAAGTTACAAATAAACTCTACAAATGACTAGTTATTACATTTTTATAATAATACAAACACATTTCATTAGGTTCTTGTGGACCTGATAACATTATGCAGTGATAAATAGCTTGGATTGCTTCTTCTAAATTTAATTGTATAAATATATTGTAAAATTAAATTAAATCATAGTTTTAACTCTACCTGAAAATTTTTAAAAATAAACATCTATTATTTTTAAAAATTATTTTTGAAATATCTATATATTTTAAAATATATAGGTTATGATTAATGATTTTACATTTTCAAGTAAAATTGCTTTGCTGGATAAAATTGAAAGCCAGTCATTTAATAGAAGCAATCGTAGATTCTCTGATATAACTGGGATATCAGAATCTACTATAGCGCGTCTCCTACAACAAGAAAATCAACTGCGTGAAAAGTGAATTACAGAAAGAAATTTCGGGAACATCCAAAAGAAAGCGTGATGGAAAAGATACAGAAGTCGAAGAAGCATTAGATCAATTATTTTCTATAGTTAATAGCGGGGGCATGAATATCAGCGGCCCAGTGTTGAAGACGAAGTCAGAGGAGATCAATAAAAAGCTAATAATTAGAGTACCTATTTTAATAAAGCATTAAAATAGATACCTAATTATTATTTTTTTTGATATAATAAACATTAAATAGGTACCTAATTATTATTATTTTACCTATTATTTATTTACCTACGAATTACATATTTTAGAATTTACTACTACTTCGTTTAATTGGGCCATAATGGCTTAGTACTAACGTGTCCCAATTAAGCGGAATCCACTGTATATAATTTTTTTATAAATATTTCAATAGAACTGTCTTCTAATTTTTTAACAAAACTAAGCATTATCTATTTTAATAATAATCTCAGAATTATAAACAGTATATTTATGTAAAATTAATTTTCTTTAACAGGTATTGCTCTTCCTCGATCTGGTAAAAGTGGTTCACTACCTTCACCTCGAGAAATATCTGCGAAAGTTCATAAACAAATTTATAACGAACTTTCGAACTATTTCACCCACTTACTTATGATATGGGGTCAATTTTTAGATCACGATATTACTTTAACACCAATCAGTCGAACAGGTATCTGAATATCAGATATAAACATTTAAATGATTAATTTAAGCCTTAAGTAATGTATAAGCGACAAGACGTCTCTGATTAGCCGGGACAGTCCTGGTTTTTGAATTTTTGTCCCGACTTGAAAAAGTGTCCCAGGTTGTACCGTTTTTTTACTTATAGGTAAAATAGTTAATCTTTTTTTTTATAAATTTTTTAATATGAACTAGATTTAATTAAAAAAAAAAATTAGTTTCTGAAGAATTCTCCTCCTCAACTTTTACTATACCTAGGATATGGTCACCCTAATATAATCAATGTGAATAAATCAATCTGAAAAAAAAGTAACAGCAAAATTATTGCTTGTTTCTTTATCTTTCTGCTTTCTTTTTGCAATTTTTTAAAATAATTTACTTTTCATTATTTTTCAAAAAAATTTCTTTCTTCTAAAAAAAATTTTGGATTTTGTCCAACCCCATACCTTTACCCCCAATATCTAAAACGACCCGGATTGAAAATCATAAAATCTAGTAACTTTAGTCTAGTGCCAATTTAATATTTCAGCACTATACTTTTCAATTTTTTTTTAATGATTAATTTATATATCAGTATGCTCATAAGGATTAAGCTTTTTGAAATTTTTAGTTTGCAAATGAAATATTAAAAAATTTACATTCAGTAAAAATAATTTCGCAACTGATTTTATAAGCAGATATTCTAGTATATAAACTTAATGGCCAATTTTATTGTATTTTAGTTAATAATGAAATGATCCAATGCTGTCCAATAAATGAAAATGATCATCCTCAATGTCTTCCTATTCGTATCGACCCTTACGATTCTTTCTATTCACATTTCAACAGAAGATGTCTAAATTTTGTTAGATCTGCCAAATGTAGTTCATGTTTACTCGGTAAGAAAATCATAGATATTATACTATAAAAAATAACGTTGACATTTTAATTTACACGTTTATTAATTTCTTACAGGACCACGTCAACAAACTAATCAGCAAACGGCTTTCGTAGATGCGTCCCATATCTACGGAACTACCACTGATGATGTTGATAATTTAAGAACTAAAAACGGCGACGGTAAATTAAATTTTCAAAGTTACACGTTCAAATTAAGATGATAAAATATATACACTATGTTTTCAGGTAAATTGTTAATGAGGTTTCAACGTTATAGCGGTTATGTTTTACCGGCATCCACTAATCCTAATTCAGATAGTTGCAGCAGACCAAATGAAAATCTTTTATGTTTTCGAGCAGGTAAATAGATCCTATATAAAATAACATCTTCAATAATTACAATATTGTTTTGGAAAAATTTATTATTACAATATATTTACGAAAAGTATATTAAAAGGTATAATTTCATCAACAAATAAGAAATTCTTCTAATATAAAATTCACACACTTTACTGAAATTTATTTTTGATGATAATTTTATTTATATTTATTTATTTTTGATTAAATAATTACATATGGCTTCTGCTTTCATTGCAAGCCAACTATTATGATTTTTTTTTTGTGCTATTAATAAATTAAGTTTCTCTAAACATTTTATTATGATTATGATAAATAATTTAATATATAGTGAGTTTATTATATTTTCAATATGAATTACTATATTGAAATAATTAATACAATTATTATCTTTTTAATTACGTTTTTTTCATAAAATTAGCCTCTCTAAAATAACTAATCTGACTGGAAGTGTCTTTACAAATTTTTCACATAAAAATACAATCAGTCAATATTGATTAATTATATTGTATATTTTTCTATCTTTCCTACCTTTAAAAATAAATATAAAATAAATTATTATTTAAAGGAAAACATTTATTTTATTAGTTGTTCATTATAATTTTATATATCAAATATATTAATTGTATGACGTATAAGAAATTTTAAACGGTTATTTTTATGGTATACCATATACCAATTTAAGAAATTTGCATTATTTCTTTGACATTTATTTTATTTTTAAAAACCAACACAGCCAAACCCCGATAAGACGCTACTATCCATTCGGGGACGATTTTGGCGGCTAATCGAATTTAAGAAATTTGCATTATTTCTTTGACATTTATTTTATTTTTAAAAACCAACACAGTCAAACCCCGATAAGACGCTACTATCAATTCGGGGACGATTTTGGCGGCTATTCGTTTGTCAAAATAAAGTAATTTCTGCAGTCTTGTGCTAGTTTTTGAATGTAATTGAAAAGATGTTAATTTATTTTGAAGTAGTATTTGATGTATCCATTTAAATAAAAATCATTTACATTATTGCAGTTCAGGAGCTGAATATATTGAAAATGATTGATATTGAATCATATTTATCTGTCAAAATGATATCTTATTCAAATATCTGATTTAAATTGAATTCACATAAATTATTAGGATTCATTAGAAGATAAAATATTCGAAAATAATTGAAATAAATTTTGTATTACTGATTTAATATTGAACTGATTTCAATCATTTTTAGAACATGTTTAGGTCAATGATAATGAAATGGAATTCAAAATTATCGAATTATATCAGTATTACTATAATTTTAAATTTTCAAAAGAGATGCAAAGTTGAATAATGGAAATTATAGTTTGCTTGATTCATAAATCTTAATTAATTACAGGTAGTTCTCGATTTACAGTGGGGTTTCGTTCCAATGTCTTTGTCATAAATCGAAAGACTTTTTTAATTCTTGAGTTGTTTGATTTCTGTTTTAATATTTTCATAAATAAGATTTCTATTTAGCTTAAAATGGTTAAACTTAAAGCTTTCCTTGCCTATTTTTTATATTGGAATTTTCATTAGTAGTAGTATTTCTTTTACTGGATATGGCAGGATTACAGCATTAGTTCTAACTTCTACGAAACTGCTTATTCTCCAAGTGACAACTTATAAAAATCACACAGCACATTTAGTGGTAAGATAAACAAAAACCACTTTAATTTTCTATCAGTAACGTTTTCAGTATACATAGATACTATCATCAGTTGATCAAAATATTCCAAATAAGAATTACAAACAAATCTTATCTGATAGAACAGAATACATTTAAAAATTAATTTAAAAGTATAAGGTTAACTGAATATACATAACAAACTTTACAAAAGCCTTACTCAATAACATATTATTATCACAGAGGGGAGGGGGTTAATAAAACAAATATGATCTTCAAGGATAGGTTAAACAAGCATTAACAGAATTACTACATTTTAAGATTTCTAGTTTCTCCCTTAACAGCAGATCCTTACCATTGTCAACACTCTTAATTACTTTGGATCTTTCCAATTTATGCTCGTGTCTTTTTCAAACGATAGAAGAATGGAGGGCTTTAATCAGGCATTTATAAAATACCTTTACGCAACATTGATGATAACCAACCAGAGATATACGTGGGGGCTACCACCAGAAACTTCAAGGATAGGTTAAACGAACATAAAGATAATATTGCTAAAGGCAATCTCGTGACCACGCTAGCCCAAAGGGCGTTTGAAAAAGACACAAGCATAAATTGGAAAGATGCCAAAGTAATTAAGAGGGTTGACAATCGTAAGGATCTGCCGTTAAGGGAGAAACTAGAAATCTTAAAATGTAGTAATTCTGATAACATGATTAATATTAGGCAAGCAAACAAACTAAGCCTAGCTTGGAGGTGCGCACCTCCAAGCTAACTCATATTTGTTTTATTAACCCCCTCCCCATCCGTGGTAATAATATGTTATTGAGTAAGGCTTTTGTAAAGTTTGTTATGTATATTCAGTTAACCTTATACTTTTAAATTAATTTTTAAATGTATTCTGTTCTATAAGATAAGATTCGTTTGTAATTCTTATTTGGAATATTTTGATCAACTGATGATAGTATCTATGTATACTGAAAATGTTATTGATAGAAAATTAAAGTGTTTGCTTGTTTATCCTACTACTAAATGTGCTGTGTGATTTTTATAAGATGGCAGGATTACGACAAGATACAAAAATTACGAGAGAAACAAACACTTTGATTGCTGATTAGCAACTAATGTTCCACAGGCTGTGATAAGTTAGAAGCGGGTGAATCACACTAATGACTATTGCATATTGTTGAAAGGCTTTGCTTACCAACTAATGGCAACACTGCAATGCATATTCAAAAGCAATGTGATATATGTATGTGTATTCAGACAGAAGAGTTGAATTAGAGAATTTTTAATAATAATTTTTGGCTGTCATAAGTCGAGGACTACTTGTACTTTATAAAAAAAAAATACAAAAAATTGTTATAAGTATTTACTTTGTCTATTTGTATGTATGTTCTAAAAATGTAAAATTGTATGTATGTTCATCACCAAAATATTTCAAGAACTAAATATCACAAATCATTCAAATTTTAGAGAATCATTTGTGATTATCCAAAATACAAATCAGAATTTGGAAATTTTTTAATATAGGAATTCACAACTTTTCATTCATTATATGAGATCAAAGAAAACAAGATTTTTCTGTATGAAATCTTAATCATTCAATGAAATTTTTGTTATTTTTTTGATAGTGACAATATAAATATATATGAATAAAATAAGAATTATGAATAAAATAAGCTATGAATGAAGAAAATTGGATCATATTTTAAAAAATTATCGACAAAAAATGAAGTATTATGCAAATTTTCATTAATTAAGTTACGTCATATAATTAGTTGTAAATTTACATAAATGTATTTAAATATTTGTCATTTTTATTAATAAAATATATTTATTGATATGTTTTTACTTCTTATCAATAATTTTTATTTTAATATTTCATAAATTTTCAAATTTATATCAAAAAAACACAACATATATGAAAATTGTTCATTCTCATACATAAACAGCTATAACATTGTTGGAAATAGAGAGAGAAAAGGCATTTCTCATTTGTTTGTCCTGGGAAGAATGAAGAACAAAGATAAAAGATGATAGGAAAGTTAAAGAATGATTAAAAGATTCCTGTCAAGAGATAATGTGACAGGTCATTAGCAGAAAAAAGAGAAGCAACCAACAGTTTTATTAAAAGAAGATAACATATTTACAATATATATCGGTATATATATACATATACACATTTTGAAATGATGAATATTTACAGAATTTTTTCTTTTTGCTTGCACAGTTCCATCTGTACAACTTCGCAAAGACGATGGGAGAAAATAGAAGACATATACATGTTACATGTATTACTCAAATATACATTAATTAGGGAATTACCCTCAAATCAAACCAAATACTGCAGCCAAACTTCCCCTAGTCGAATAAGTCTAAATTAAATTTTTCTAATGATTAATTAATTTAAAAATTATAGTATAATTATTAATTACTAGATGGCACCAGCTTAGTTCAAAATTTAATTAATTAATTATTAACTTAATAGATGGTGATACCATAGTCTTGATTTAAAAAAAATTAATTGTTAGAAAAATTTAATTTAACTTATAAACTTATTCCATTCAGGGAAGTTTGGCTGTAGTATTTGGTTTGACACATATTACTTTGAAGCAAATGTTAGAAGTTACTAAGCCTGCACAGTTAGTTCTTCTGTACTATCTGGCAAGTACAGTGGGAGAGGATTAATGTGATAAATAACATTTACTCATACAACTTCAAAGCAAAGGAATAACATCAAAAAATTAGTCTGCACAGTTCTTCTGTACAACCTGGAAAAAACACAGAAGGAAACAACTTAACCAAAGGCATGAAAACATCTTTCTCAATGTATAGCTGATAAAATGAAATGGTTATGAATCCTTTATATTTCTTTGGTACAGGCTGGCAATGATTGGAGCCAATATACTATGACACAAAGCTCATAAATTATTCTGTTATAGAAATAGTAACAAGGAGGTGTCTGTACAATTCTTCTGTCCAATCTGTTAATAATGATGAAATAAAGCACATTACATAACATATATTTTATCAACATGAAGTTTGACAAGTAATGTAGAGGAAAGAATATAAATGACATAACATCCTTGTACAGTTCTTTTGTACAATTGGAGAGTAGTTGAAAATAGTATTATATTTCAAATTAAGTCAAGTTCAAATTTCAGTTTATAGATAATCATGTTGTAAATCCTGAGCCTTTTTGTCTATATTAATTTTTGTATTTCTTGTTCACTAAAAATAAAAAGATTGTAAGAGCATTGAAAACAGATATTGAGTATTAGAATCAGTATGTCACATAATCAAATGAGGAAAACACAAATAATAAAGAGAATATTAAAATATAAGAACAAATTATGGTAAAATGCTAGAATACCTCAGGTACGGTAAACTCTCCACTGCGCTAAGCCAGAGGTCACTGCTTCACGATGTGGAAGTACAGTGGGGAAGAGCGAGGATTATCCAACCAAGTGAAAAAACTGGAACAGAAATATGATTGAGGCATTAGAAATCCTCAAAAAGAAGAGGGGAGGATGTGTGATTAATTTCATGGAACCAGAAATTGTCCCTAGTGCGTGGAGATGGTTATGTAAAGTAATAAAACCAGACTAAAAAAGGATACGCTACGATCGGTTTTTGACACTCCTGTAAAGGGATGTGTGGCGATTTGTGAATAATTTTGCCTGTTTATATATCATTTTTATTTTTATTTTTATTTTTAACGGTTGCTGTATACTTTGTATTTTAAATTGATGTTTTAGAAAAATTATTTGTAAAATTTTGTAAGGTTATTTATACTATATATAATGTATTCTTGAAATGGAGTCACGTAACAAAATGTATTGCTTTGCTGGCAGAAGGTGCTAAGGGGAGCATCTCCAGATGTATGCCTGCCTTTTAAATCTTTGCCGTGTTTGTTTGTTTATGTAGTTAGGTCTCCTGCTCTAGTAAGCAGGGTTAGTCAGATTGTAACAGCTGAGGAAGACTCCAAGAGCGTTGAAAACATTACTGAATAAAAATCTTTTGACTGCTAAAGGACTCTTGAGTAATATTATTTGTAGTTTGTGTTTGGTGCAGTCTAACTGAACGTTTATTATGGTAGAATACCTGCTGGTGGAAGATGTGTCACATCGCATGAGACACAGCCATGTCCATGGATGCGACATGTCTGCTTACATGAATGTATTAATAATGTCTACTTATGTAACGAGATATCTTTCCTTCAGTTATACGGTTTTGCTCCCCTGAATGTTAGAGTTGAAAAACTTCATCACGTACATTCATTTCAATTTAGCATAAATATCTCACGGGCGCCGCCATGTTGCTCAGACCAATGTCAGAAACTACAGAGATGACTGACGAAGATCTGATTATCTGAGTTCAGAACTCGTCAGTTGTCTGATTTGCCGAACGCGGTACTTCAGTCAGATATACGTCAGAACTAAATGCCGAACATGATCGTTCGGCATTTAGTTCTGATTTCTTAAGAATTCTGAATTGCCGAATACGCCTTATATGTGCTTCGCAAAGTAGAAAGTGGCGTCATCTTTATATAAAAAAAATGAGTTTTCAAAATTTTTTGATTTTTTTAATATACAATATAGAACAATTTCGTAATATAAAACTATTATTTAATAGAATTTATTTACAAGAATAGAACAATTTTTATCGGTACAATAGATTAGATTATTTAATTATTATTATACAAGAATAGATCATTTTTACTATTATCACTTATTAAATAATGGTAAAAGTGATTAATGATACTGTATTATATTGGATGTAAAATAAAAATAATTCAAAAGAGATTAAATATATATACACTTCTAACCAAAATGTAACGCCCTATATCAGGGGTGTCCAATCTTTTGGCTTCTTTGGGCCACATTTGAAGAAAAAAAATTGTCTCGGGCCGCACATAAAATATATTAATTCCAATGATAGGCGATGGATGACCACGTGGTAACGCGTTGGTGTGTCATACAGGAGGACTCGGATCCGGCATCTCCTGAAAAGTTTTTTCGGGGTTCTGGGTTCGGCCCGGCGATCCCGTCCTTCCCCATCCGGTCCCCCTCCACGTTTGTAGGTGCAGTCCATAGTTGGAACTGACCCAACCCTTTAGTAATCTTACTGATTAGAAAGGGACATAAAACGAAAAAAAATTAGTAAATAGTTAGATATCCACCATGACAAATAAGCAAAAATGTCGTAACATAATAATCTTCACTTGTTAACTTCTTTTCGTTCAGAAATTTTTTTTAAAATCGTTGAGCAGATCAAGAAGATTTAATCACTGAAATAAGAAATATTTTAGAAAATGAAAATATGGAATATAGATAGATACTTAAATAATAAAAACTTCATTAATTTCATTAAGAGCATAAAAATCTCAATGTTTTAAAGAAGTTAACAATTTTATGTTGGGCCTCATTCAGTACAGCAGTGGGCCGCGGGTTGGACAGCCCTGCTCTATATAGAATATATACATATAATATATTCGGCTTTGATTATTCTATTTTAAAATCATCATTCATATATGATTCTTTGGCTTTTTGTACTTCTTCATCTGAGACAAGATATGGATCCCATTCCTTTAGTAATGCTTGCGTTGTCATTTTCTCCATTTCTTCTTTCTTCTTCCTTTTGAAAAATCCAAACTGAAAATAAAATAAATCTAAATTCAGATTAACATATTGCATAATTGTCTTTGTGCAATCCTAATGCTCGTAGCAATTTTAAAATAAATGAGTAATTTATAAATAAATTGAATAAAGAGAGAAAAACATATAAAATGTTTCTTAAGAAATAAAAATATAGAAAATGTAATCCAATTGCATTTAATTATAGGGCAAACAGTGGGATGTAATACTTCATCCCCATACCTTCTAGCATCATGCTTCCTCTAGGAAGAACATACAGGCCATCTAACGAAATGCCATCCAAACCATCAGTTTACAACTGGGCTATGTCCACTCCACCATTATGCAAATTATAGAAAATGTAAACAAAAATCTTTTAAATTGTTTGCTTACATTTTCTATCAATATAATTTAAATAAAGTAGTTTATAAGTTTAATAGGAAAATCAAAGAAGTTTAAATGATCGCTATTTTTAAATAATTGAAGCTGACTTGATATGACATCAAATTCAATATTTAATTGTTTGAATGAATTTCATAAAAATCCATTAAATACGTTTTAAAAAAATTAAGAGAACACTTCAAAGTTTTGTATGTCCGTCATTTTTAAATGACTACCATGAAGCCAATAAAAAATCTTGGAAGTCAACTTTAAGCTACGTTTAGACGGTGCTACTTTTCATGTAACAAGATGCATGCAACTAAGCGCGCGAGAAGGCATGCAAGGACGCATGCCTCAAAATCTGTTGCAATACTAGACGCAAGAACGCGTATGTGTTCCCCGTCCTATTTGGGTTACACGTGCAACATCTTGTTGTTTTGATTATTTTTAAACTTTTTTGCAAATTATTTTTTGCTTTATGGACTGGGGTGTGAAGAAACCACTTCAATTTACTGAAGAAGTTAAATTTATCGTAGTCGTCAAGTTATTCTAGTAAATTTTTTGAAAAGACTGGAACTATCTATCCTGTTCAAAATACTGAACAGTTATTTCTTGATCATATTTTAGAAAAATTTCTATATTTTACTAAAATTTAATATAACATTATATTAATTTTTTATTATTACCTTAATAAGTCCAATTAAAATGAGCAAAAGCAATAATATCCCCGCTCCAATACTAACTGCTAGAATCCATGTCGGTAATTTTTTAGGTGGTAAAGGTGACGATTGAACTAAAGTAGTTGTTACCTATTGTCAAAAATAAAAATTGATATCTCTTAAGCATGTTAACTGCTAAATAACAACAATCTAAAGCGATATTTGGACTCACTTTAGCTTCGTCTGGTTGATGATTTTCAGGTTGAATATTTTGCTTTTGGTCTCTGATTTTTACTTTTCCTTCCGATGATATCGTGATATTATCCCAATTTTTCTGAAAAGATGAATTTCATTACACATTTACAACTGTTTTAATTATGAAAAATATTTTTCAAAATGTCTTTTGAATTCATTTTATTTTTATCTTACTAATTGATCCTGCAATATGGTGATGTTGAGAACACCTTTAATGTGAAAAGTCGCGCTTCTTTTCTTGTTGGTAAACGGTCCAGCCGCACAAACAATTCTTTCGCAAATTGCAGTGGTACAATTCTGTTTTCAAAAATGTTAAAACCACATAGAATAAGTAGAAAGAATAATTTTGAAAAATGAGCAAAAGATAATAATAATCGTTCTTTATACCAAAGCATAACTGATATAATTCTCGGCTTCTCCTGTAATCTTTTTGTAATCATCGTCTTCCGCATTTCTTTTAGGTCTGAATTCTAAAATTTTATTTAAATCTCCAAAAATATCGTTTTCTAAATTCACTTCTTTATTTTTTTCATATCCCGCATTCTCGGGTTTAAGATTAATTCTATTAACGTCACAACTTGCAGCTACTGATTCTGTTTTCCCATCGTTGATCTAATAATGTCAAACTTTTAAACTTTTGCATGTTTTATGGAGAAAAATTAAAAAATCCTTACCTGAACACTAGTCAATTGAAGAAATGTGATATTTGTTTTGTGAAAAGTTGTAGGAATATAAAAATTTATAGACACAGGAGAAAAATTAAAAAATCCTTACCTGAACACTAGTCAATTGAAGAAATGTGATATTTGTCTTGTGAAAAGTTGTAGGAATATAAAAATTTATAGACACGGAATTGATAGTACTTGGCAAAAATTTAAAAACCTATCAAGTTCATTTATTTAGATTAAAAAAGAAGAATCATTAAATGATAATTAAAATTTTAACTCACTGAATAAGAATGGTCGAATTCTACACTATTTAACTCATTTTGATGTTTTCCAAATACCATTTGCTCTTTTTCTGTATACCTGTTAAAAATAATAACGAATTAACATATTTCCCAAAGTAATTAATTGTTTTTCTTATTATTCACAAAGAAATATTCTTAGAATTGTTTTTTGTTATAAATGTAACTTGACGATAACATGGGAAGTCAGTATCGAGTCTATAGGAGAGTGTAGTATTCCTATAGTAATAAGATTACTATAGAATCTCATAGACTCAATACTGACTTCCGATTCTCTCGTCAAGTTAGTTTAAATAATTTAATTTTATACTTAAAAACTTAAATATTAAATTCAATATGCAGTATTTTTCTTACCCAATAATTGTGATGTCTGCAGATATCTTCAAAGGTAGAATAATTGTATAGTTATTGTTTTCAGGATTTTCTTCGATACTGGCAGTGGTCGCTGAAAATTTAAATATCAACTCGTCCAGGTCGCTCGAAATTTGCGAAGTATCCAGCTTAATGTTATAACGCTTCTATAAAATTAATACATTTTAAATTTTCTCATATGAAAAAAAAATCAAAACTTTATATAAAAAATTAGAACTACAGTACTGTATATAAAATTTTTATAAATAGACAATAAAGTATTACAATATTTAGTAGAGTCATGTACAACTTATCACAGAGACTTAATTAAACATAAAAACTATATTATCATAATATTTATTGCGAAATTATATTATATAAATTAAAATATTAGCTTTAGCACATCATTTTAACAGCAGAGAAAAAAATGTACTCTGAAATAATTCTAGACTTTGCAGAGGCCATAAAACTTTTCTAATTGCACATCTCTTTATCAGAAAATAAAAATAGTACGCACGTCCACGAGTATAATACATGTATGGCCCTAGTACCAGCTCTATAGAGTCACTAGATATATAGAGTATCGTATTCTGCCACAATTTTATATCATCCTGCCATCTGTAACTTAATGGAAAGTAAACCATAATACTATATTTCTCTTCTAATTTTGTATTTTATAAATTAGAAAAGAAATATAGTAATATGGTTTACTTTCCATTAAGTTACAGATGATTATATTTCGGCAGGAGGATATAAAATGGCGGCGGAATGCGCTACTCTATACATTCTAGGGACTCTACGGCTCTACAGTTTTTAGCGCTCAGAGCGAAAATTTTTGTTGCGCCCCTCGTCAGTTTGAAAAATAAATAAATCCATAAAAATATCGCATTTTACAGCCGCTCACCGTTTAAATTATGTGTAAAAAGTAATTGTCTTACCACAATGATAACAACAAAACACAAAATTCACCTTTGATGCCCCTTAAATATCGGCGTCCTGAGCGGGCGCTCTGCTCGATCTTATGTTGAGCCGCCCTGCATGGCATGCCCATATAATAAGCATGAATTATTTAAGCGTAAAATATCAATAAAAATCATTTAATAATATCAAAAAAAATGATGAAAAAATACAAGATTATTAATTTAATGAAGTCTAAGCTTAAATTAAATTTATAACAATTTTACGTATCATGATTAAATTTATACTTAGCGTAATAAAATATATATTTATGAGAAACCAGGATACAATTTTGTGCAGTACCTTGCCAACCGTAATTATGGCGTTAAACTATCCTTAAATTCAAATTTTTGGCACTTTCAGAGGTTTTTTTTTAATCCAATATTGACGCTTTCTACATTCCTTTCGGTTTCCCATTATTAAAGTAAGTAAACTAAAGAAATTAATCTGATATAACACAGCCAGGGCCGCCGAAAGGGGATGACATCCGTAACTTTTGTCACGGGCCCGGCATCGAAAAGGGCCCGACCGTCGGACTCTGACGTCAAATAACGTGTCTGATAGTTCTCAGGCTGTTATCAGAGGGCATTCTCTATTATCCAAACAAGCATCCAAAGCAGTTGTGCCAAAATAAACTACAGTAAGACCCCGTTTAACGCGGGGGATACGTTCCAAGGAAAAAAAGCGCTAAATGAAACAGCGTTAAACGAGGTCATTTTAACACGTAAATAATAAGGATAGGTGAAACAGGACAGTGAATAAAAATATATATGCATAGCATTTTTAAATTTTATTTTGTAGCATGTATTATTACTATTGTATTACATTAATTATAGACATTTTTTATTGCTAATAGCGATTTGTATTTATAAATCATTCAATGTATTTATAAATCGTTTCATAAGTTTTAAGAACAAAAAGTAGTAATCAGATTGTAATAACTGTAAACGCTGTATTGATGAAAGAATAACGTTCTAACTTCAAGAAACTATAGTTTAAAGATGCAGCATTCAGCTTGTAATTTCACAATAAATTGAGTTATTTTTCACTGCTTTGATGTGCTTATGTTGGAAATGTTACTATAATACAAAATATAACTATTGGTAGATATATAAACATTTATTATGATACAAAATTTAAAACTTATTGTTACCTGAATATTCTGTATCACAAACACATTTCCCTTTAATACATTTTCCTCTCCCCCAACACATTTCTGGACAAGCTTCACCAATATAAATATTATCTAAACCCCATGAGGGTAAAGATATAGGTCTATTAGAGGAATTATCTGAAATCTGTATCCATCGAAACTGTGTAGAACTAAAGAAAATCAAATTATTATTAATTTTTTTTTATTTAATATTTAAAGTATAAAATATACTGTAAAATATAAAGCATTTAAAAATATCAATTACATTTTCACAGTTAGTTTATAAAACCTTTATATTCAAAGAATCAATAAACCATTTGAAAATGATATGTGTGTCTGGTATTGAGATGTCTATAATGTAGGTAACTCTGTTCTGCTTGTCTATGAGAGAGATGTCTGTTGTGGTGTAGTTATATTTAAAATATATTTTTATTAAATAAAGTATTATATTTATGAAACAAATATATTATCATAAGCATATTTTCATAAATTGCTAGAGTTAAAATCAAAAATTGAATTTTCATAAAGACCATTTCAATTTTTTGCTCTTAATTCTAGAATTAGTTGTATATTTGATTTAGATTATATTAGATTAAGACAGATTAAAATTTTAGCAAATATATTTTTATTTTAAATTATTTAATTAATATAAATCTATTTCAAAGTAAAAAGGAAAAAATTCAGAAATGTGTTTTTTAAATATTTTTTGCTATTATTAAATGAAATTTAATTTTTTGAGTTATTATTTTATTTGTACTTTCTACAAATCATTCTGCAACATTTGAGACATTGTAATTCATTACAAACTATTCTAATAATGATAACTTATATAAATACCATTTCAAATGAAATTAGCTTGGCACAATATTTTAAATTAAATTATTATATACATTAATAATTTGGTTATTTCAAAGATGATCATTTAATTCAACTAAGAATCCTATCTTTTATTTTTAAATTTTATGAAAAATATGCTATTAGATAATAAAAAATAAATCTATTCAATATATGATAGAAATATTCTGATATTTGATAAAGAAAAGCAGTATAACTTATTAAAAAATAAAAGGACAAAATCCTACATAGTCATAAGTATTTCAAACATACAAATTATTGTTTTTTGTAAATATATTATGATAGCAGCAAGAGGATGATTTAGCAGTTTTCATAATTTATTTTAGAATACAAAAGTAAATACAGCAATACCTTGCATAGTTCAGTTAATTGGTTCCTCTTTCTTACAGGACTAATTAAAACTGGACTATTTGAGGTACGTAACCTTAATGGGAAAAAAATTATAATTGGTTAAGAAATTTTCGATTTGCTCATATGTTTTTTTAAATCGTAAATTCTTAAATAATTATTTCATACGCATTAAACATTAAAATGTTTTACAAGTATTTATAATAGATAGAAGGGGACAGAAAGTGGATCAGAGTCCATAAAGACAAATAAATAGAGGGCTCGCCAAGCAGGTGAATGCATTCTCTTTCTCCAAGTCGGCCGCTCGGCGCCATGCCAAAAGCAGAGCGACGCTCTACGTAAAGGCAGATTCCCACTTGAACTGAGCCACCGCGGGCTGATGAGTCGCAAATGCCGATATGGCCAGTATTTGTTCCTATTCAATGATTCAATTAAGCGTTTGCAGTAAACAACTGACGACATTGCACTTGAGAGGCAGGTACTATAACAAACGTTGTTCAGATAAATTTGGCAACATTGGAGCAGCTGCCTGCTTGTCTCAGTTCATCATAGTGGCTATTGGAATCATATATAGGTAGTAAATAGCAAACACGCTTACATTTCATATTTATTCTAAAAAAATAATGTAATTAAAAATTTTTTAACAACAATTACAATCTGGACTATAGTGAAACCCGGACTATGCAAGGTATTGCTGTAATATAAAATTAAAACAACAAAAATAAAATAAAGATAACAAAACGCACATCTAGCTGCTCTCTAATATCATCAGGAGATGCAATGACAGGCTGCTTAACTGTCCGTGGTGCTGTTCCTACGGGTACAACAAACACATGCTTATCTGTTTGAATATTTTCATTTGATGATTGCTTGGATGCTTGGTTTATATTTGATATATTTTCCCCTATATTTTTCATTGCACTTTGACAATTATTAGAAGTTTCTAAATTTGATTCAGCACATTTTTGTCCAGAGTTCTTAATGTTTCCAGTTTGATTTCCTCTAACTCCTGATCTAATATTTGGACTTCTTGTGGAATTCCTAGATGTATTTGGTTTCCCACTAGAATTAGCATTTGATGATCTATTATTATTGCGGCACGTTGGTGATAATGGCTCTTGCTGAAAACAAAAAGATATACTACATATGAAAACTGATTGTTAAATAAAATAAATCAAAAACTTATTGAGTATAATTTTATATTCATTATTACTTAACAGTAACTTTTCAAAGATTCACCTGTTTTGCTTTAAAGTCATTAAATGTTGTTGATGCAACTTGAAGTAATTTTTGTAGCACTAGAGTTAAATTCTGGAGTTTCCGTACATTCTCAGACAGTACTGCTTCATTTTTTGCATCATTAGTTGAAGTCTTGTCTTCATTTACTGGTTTATCCCAATCATATTCTAATACAATCTTTTCAGGACTTCCTAACTGAAATAAATATTTTATTATTAACCATGTACATAGAAAAATAAAAATACTAAGCTTAAAACAACTGACTAATTGAGAAGATTTTATTTATTATGAAGTTATAATAGATTTAAAATTTTTTATTGTAATTTGAACATAATTTCCCATAAATGCAATATAATAAATGTTAAGTTTCTCAAATACCAAATCTCAGACTATTCAACAAACTTTTAAATACAAATATAATACAATAATGTTTATTTTTTGCAATAAGACAAACATTAATCTTATCCCTGCCAATACTTTATATAGATAAATAAGAGAAAAATAACAGGTAAAAATAAAAGTGATATGCATAATATAGTTACATTTGAATACAAAACTTTATCAGAAAAAATAAGTATAATTAAAAACTATTTTTAAAAATTAGATGCAATTATAATAAAAAATGAAATTTCAATTGATTTTATTTACACATTAAATGTTAGAATTTGTTAAAGTTAAAAGTTTAATTAATAGAATATGAGAAGGGAGAAAATAATTTTCCTGGTATCATTATATTGGCTGCAGAAATTATTTATTCATCTAAATTTTTTATCACTTTCAGGAGCTACATATATTGATAGATATTTTCATTTTCAATTTCATTTTCTGATACTTTATATGCAATAATGAATCCTGTGATTGATTGGTTTAATTATACTAGAAAATCTTATAGGAAAAAAACTAGAGTGGCCACTTCAGATTTCACTATGGAGTGGCCAATACTTGTGATATGGTTGACTGGAAGGTTAAATGAATTCAATGGACTAGGCTCACACTCTTCTTGAAAGTTATAAAACTGAACTCTGATCTTTCAGGCCACATAGACTATTTCCCTATGTAGATATTCAATTAACAGAAACTTTGTAAAAATGCTATTTTAAGGTGAATTCCTTTATGATATAAAATATCATTGTTAACATTTCAAAAAATATTTTTGAATAATAATATTCACAAAAACTTTTTTCAGAAATTTAAAAGTTAAAATAAAGTGAAATTTCAATGCTTTTATTACTAATATTAATACACAAGTATCAACTTCATTTTGTACTTTTCATAATATAATATTTTCAAATATATCGAGTAATCAATTCAAGATATTTAATTAATATTTTGAATTGATTCATGAATATTTTGAATTCATAAAAAGTACAAAAACATTATCAATATTATATCTAACTGTCAGTTGATCAGCTGCATGGAAAAATATTTGGCTTCCTATCTATCAGTTTTATATCTCCAGATTTCTTCATGGTATATAGAACTGGTCCAATGATCCTCATTCTTTATCTACCAGGCAATCCACTAAAAGGCAGTCTGTGACAGGATTTAGATCATCATCATTGCTTAATATTTATCAAAGAAAAAAATATTAAAAAAGAAAAAAATTAATAAAGAAAGAAACCTAATTGATATAGAAAAGATAAAGGCATTGTAATGCAAAAACATTTTCATGTGTATAAATATTAGAATAAGCACTACAGTGCTGATGTTCTTTTATTTTAATTAATAAATGGGATATATACAAACCCAATTAATTTTTTGCACTGAAAATTTTCTGCCATAAAGTGGTAGAAATCTTTGGTTAATATTTCAAAATTTATTGATGCATAGCTCTTAAAATATGACCCTCACAACAACAACAATAACAACAAAAAAAAAAAAAAAATGGTGTCACAAAAAGTATACCTTTCAAAAAAAAAAAAAAAAAAAAAAAAAAAAAAAAAAAACAGATGGTGTCACGAAAAGTATACCTTTCATTTAAAAAATAAAGTTGTCCCTGACAGTTTCATTACAAAATACATTTCAAATTCTATATATCAGAAATTATTTGTTGACATATATGATAGTGATTTGAAAGATTTTAATTTGTAAAAAATATCTGCAATGTTATTTTCATACAACTTCAATATAATTTTATTTCTATTTATCTGGAAGATCAAAGAATAAAATATGTTCATTTTTTTAAAAATTTTTAATTTTACTATTAAAAGAACAGTAAAATTCCATATAAATTATTGCATTTCAAAAAATATTAAAAAATTAGCAGGAAGTATTCTGAAACAGAACTTTTTTGAGTAAATATTATCAGGGTTGCAGAGTAGGAGCCGTGAGTCAGAGGTTTTTAGGTGGAGTTGGACATTACAAATTTTAGGAAGTCAGAGTCAGAGTCAAATTTTTTTTAAAAGGTGGAATCGAAGTCAGAGTCGGATCATTTGCCATCCAACTCAGCAACACTGAATATTACTATGGAATCTTCCATTTTAAGATCAATATAAATACTGTAAATATAAAACTTTTGAGAACTATACACTATCTATTGATTATACCATTCATATAGTGTCATCAGGATATAAATTTATTTACTTTTATTTAAAGCTGCTATTTAAATAAACATCAGTTTGTTAAAAAAAATAATGTAAATTTTAAAACAAATGATAAAAATAGTATAAATTCATAATCATACATGCAAAGTAAAATGTCATGGGTATGATTTCAAATGTGTAAAAAATTTCAAGTAGGTCAAATTAAAAAAAGAAAAGAAAAAAGAAAATTGGCATCAGTGCCAAGATATAAACTTTCTAATAATGTCATTCTTTTTAAAACTGGTTCAGTAGTTCAACAGATTATAATGGTAGTAGACAGACATTATTGTTATATATAGAATAATGCTGCAAATTTGATTATGCTATTCCTGTACTATAATGTTAGCTAATAATTTTATTATTACTTACTACTATAATTACTATCATTATTTAACTATCTGTATTTTTGTTTAATTTCCTTAAAACACAAAGGAAAAATTTTTTTTGTTGCAAAAATATTACTTATGGGCTTCTTATCTAAGCTTAAAGTCTCATAAATTTCATTTGGCCATTCAGTTTGCTAATGTGCCTATTCATGTATATCAAATTTAAGCATTTTTGAACTTATGTAGTTAATTCATTAAAAAATTTCCATGTAAATCAGAAAAGCTACTATATTATGATAGTAATTACATATAATCAGTTAACAGTCATTCTATATATATTTATAAGTATGTATTGCTATTTTAATATAAAAGTGTAATTTAATGTAATAAAATATGTAAATTTAACTAAATATGTGCAAGATGATAACTGTTTCAGAATGAATTTGAGTTATGAAACAATTTTGTAAGTAAATTGAAAAAAGTCTGCATATAATCTTTCAAATATTGCTTGAAGTAGATGAAGAATTTACCAATTAAGACATTGATTACTAATAATGAAATTAAATAATTTTACAAATATAATAAAATGTTTTAAGGGGAACATACTAATCCGATTGAAAAGAATACTAGAAGAACAGAAGTAGTAGTTAAAGTTTTGTATAATCTTATTTTGTATAGAACGACTTTTCAATTAAGAATAAATTTATCATCAAGATAAAAAATTAAAATATTTAAAAAATTTTATGAAATGGTTTATTTTATTGATTGTCTTTGCATGATTAACATAAAGAATTAAAAACAATTATTTTCTGTAAGTTAATTTCTTTATTTAATAGATGATGACTTAAGAGTGTAAAATAAAAAATTAAACATCTTTATTGCTGTATAATAAATAATATAAAGATTAATGAAGTTATCAAATTAAGAAATATCATCAGTAAAAATATAATTGATATACTGTTGCATAATATAAATTTATTCAGAAAAACAAAATTTGCATTTTATTTAATTTTAGTTTTTTTGAGAATTTTTCTTTTCCAGTGTTAATATCATGAAGTAACTTTTTATATGTAAATTTTAGGCATAAATTTTTCATATAAAATTTTTTCTATTAATGAGTTTTTAGTAAAAATACAAATTCTTAAGATTTCCAAACTCTTAAAAATTTTATTAAATCATATTAATATTTTACAAAAATTTACAATTTTAACATTACAATTTTATGAAATTTACAAATTAACGAAAAATATTTTAAATATAATATTTAATTTACTATATTACCCTAATTATAAGGTGAAATAAAAATAAAGATAAGGATTACTTTATATTTGAGGATAAGATATAAATATCTTATTTGATCAAATTTTTTGGTGGAATTTCTATTATTATACAGTGATACCTTCGGATCTCACGAACGTCTCGGTTCACAATTCCCTACTACAGTGATACCTCGGATCACGAACGTCTCGGTTCACAAACAAATCACGAACACCATTTGCGAACAAATTTTGCTTCGCTTTACGAACGATGCTTTGGTTCACGAACAGACACTCACGGAATGCATGGGGCGCAGCACAGCCTCGCCCCCAGCAGCAATCCAGTTCGCCCAGCTCATATGGGCACAGTAAAGTTCCAACAAGTGTAGATATTTTAGTTTTTTTCTTTACTAAATTAAATTTATCCCTTATTATGGCTCCCAAAGAAGTTAAAAGTGTCAGTGAAGGTGGTGTTAAACATGCTTTCTTCTAATGTTATAAAAGTGTTAGTGAAGGTGGTGTTAAACATGCATCTAATATTACTGTTATATTTATTTCCTTTCTATATTATTTCCACACTTCTAATATTACTGTTATATTTATTTCCTTTCTGTATTATTTCCATATATAAAGCCATAACATGTTAAAATTTTTTCTAGGACAAAACGTATTATTTGGATTTACATTAATTGCAATGGGAAAAATTGATTTGGATTACGAACTTTTCGGATCACGAACAGAGTCAAGAAACGGATTGTGTTCGTGAACCGAGGTATCACTGTATATAATAATATATTAATATTATTCAAAATTAAAAAGTTGCTTGTTGCACTATTCTAAATTTTTCTTATACTATAAAAACTGCACTTGAGTGAAATTAATAAAATACTTTAATTACTGTTTTAAAACATATTATTGTGAAAATAAATCAGTATTGCTTTGGACCATGATGATATTGATATTTTACATTAAATAAAACTTTTCTAACAAAGATATTATCTATATTATAAAATGCATCAGTCATTTTTAGTATTCACTATAATATATAAAATAATTTTTAATGAATAATCTCTTTCAAGATTTATTTTTTTTAAAAGCTTTTAAAAAAGTTTGGAATTAAAAAACTTTGAGAGGAACTAATAACTATCAGCACTATGGCAGGAAAGACTTTAATAACTTAAAACCGTGATTAAAAACACCAAGAATTAGTAGTGCTTTCAATTTAATTCAGATCCTTTTCAGCTACAACAAAGAATACAATAGCAGAAAGAGTTCTACGGAATGCACAAAGTATGTTTTGTATGTTCTGTGGAACTTTTCCGCTATTGTATTCTTCGTTGTAGCTGAAGAGGATCTGAATTAAATCGAAAGCACTACTAATTCTTGATATTTTTATTCACAGTTTTAAGTTATTAAAGTCTTTCCTGCAATAGTGTTGATAGTTGTTAGTTCTGAGTTGTTTTGGCAGTCTAGTGAATTGCAATTCTGTACTTTCAAGGAACATATATAATATATACACATTAAGTTATAGTGATCAAATCCGTAAATAACTATTCATTGTATTTGATAGTAGATATTTTTAATTAATACTTTCTGTTAACATAACTATCACATTTGTAAAAATTTTTTCTTTAAAAGTCAAAAAATTAGGACCTTATTATATTTATGATCAACTTATAATTGGGCTAACACAGTTTTTCTATTAATATATCGCTGTTCCAGAAGGACAATGACAACTTCAAAAGCAATGATTTTCAGGAGATGCAAAACTAAATATTAATAAGCTATTCTTATAATGAAAAAATGTTAAAATATTTGATAGTAATAGAAGTAAAGCAAAATGCTAGTATTACATAATTGTTCTATTGGAAGGATTATGTATTTTTGAAACTAGTAATATGCATAACTCAAAACCCCAAATTTGAGGTTGTGTCATTGTTCTTCCAAAACAGCGATATTATTTCATTCTTTATTGATACTGATGACAGTATTATTTAATAAGATAAATTTTCTGGGCAGACCTTATATGCATCAAACTTTTTTTTAATGTTTCATATGCAGCCTCTGTCAACTTCAAAATAAGAATAATTTAAGAATCCCTATTAAAAAAAATAATAATAAAACAACAAAATGTTTTATATTTAATTACTATAATAGTTAACTAATGACTAATATCTGAATATTAACAAAAAAATATTTCACATTTTACTTACCATTAAATATAGTTCTCCTACAGTTAGCATTCCTATTGTCTCCTCAGTCCAACCTTTACGTATCATTTCTATTTTTTCTTTTGCAAATGAATTAATTGTTTCACAATCACTCTGATTCTTTGATACATGACTGATGTTATTTATTGTTATATCATTTTCATTTGAAGTTGCCGTTTTTTCTTCTTTGTCTTCTATGTGCTCATCTGTTTTGTCAGCTGAAGCTAAACTGAGTAATTGTCCAAGAGTTAAATTGTTTGAATCCTTTTGGGCATTTAAATATATTTGTTCAATACTTTTACAGTTTTTATCTATTGCTTCATTTGACTTATTATTATTGCCATCTTCATTTTGAGGTACATGTTCACTGCAATTTTTGACAGGTGAGTTTTCATTTATTGAATTTAACATTCCTTTTAATAAATTTAATGATCTTTGTGCTTCAAATGCAGGATTTTCTTCTTTTTCATTATTACCTGGAAGACTATTATTTGTATTATGAATGGTATATTTTTCTTCTTCATTTAATTTATCTAATTTTGCAGTTTTATCTGAGTTGCTTATCTTTGTTTGGTCTTTATTTACAGGTGTTGTTACTGATTTTACTTCTGATTTATTTTTTACTCTTCCAGGAGTTTTATTTTTTTTTAATGATTCTTTTTCTCCTATATTATCAATTACAATATTCTTTTTGTAATTTTCAAGACAGACATCAATACTAGTAGTTACATCTGAAGGTGAAATTTTAACAAAAGAAATATTTGCATTTTGCCTGGGCCTAATATGTAATAATGGTAATGGTTCCAAAGTTGAAGAGACAGAAGAATTTGTAATGCCTGACAATACCTGCTCTTTCTATAAGAAATTAAATTACTGAAATTATTTAATAATTTAAAAGTAATTAGAATATTTTCAAATAATAATACCTGTCGTAATCTGTGAGGTTTCCATCTTTTTTGTAAATATTCAAAAACAGTTTTCAAATGTCGTTGTAAGCTAAGTTTTGCACGAACCCTTGGATTTTGAGCCAAACTCTGAACATGTAACCATGCAGCATTATTGCGAGGCCTAAATTCTACAAGTACTTCTTTTGGTATTTTTTGTATTTCTGGTTCTTTAGTTTCTGTAAAAAAGTTATAATTTTCTAAATAAAAAAAAATCTGTTAATTTTTTAATAAGTATTAAAATATTCAAAATTTTAAACTATATATTCAAATTTCTTCATTATTCTTCATTTCATATTTATTAGAAACCAATAAAGAAAAATTATAATCTGATTAAATAATATCATAAATGTGGTGTTGGAAATTATAAAAATTATTGAAAGTTTCATATATTGCTGTACAAAATGAAGGAAACTTCATTCTTGGGATATTCAGAAAATCTTACATCATGAGACTTATGGCTAGAATGTTAATGACAAAAGGATTATTTGGAATTAAATCAAAATTATAATCTGATTAAATAATATCATAAATGTGGTGTTGGAAATTATAAAAATTATCGAAAGTTTCATATATTGCTGTACAAAATGAAGGAAACTTCAATGCATCTATACAATCCTAATTTTCTAATTCTTGGGATATCCAGAAAATCTTACATCATGACACTTATGGCTAGAATGTTAATGACAAAAGGATTATTTGGAATTAAACTGGATACAAATGGAACAAATGGAAAATAATACTCAGGTTGATGATTTAGTAAAGTATCTAATATAAATTTTATTAATATTAATTTTCAAATTTTTGGTTTTAAGGTATTCAGAAATAATTATCATCTCTCTCTGCCAGAGTTGTGAATAATTGTTATTGATTTTAATATCATTAGCAGAGTCTATAAATTTTGATGATATAAGAATGAAATATATAAATATTAAAGTATAATAAATTTTAATAAATATAAAATTAACAACTATTAAGATTTTTATTGTAAAACTGAAAATTTAATAAAAAAAAAAAAAATGTGAGCTGCAAACCTGCTCATTCATATACTACTAATGACAATATTTATTACTAATATTAAATTTTAATGATTAGAATATTTTATCGTCGCCGCTGCCGGATATCTCGTTTTGGGCTAATGTCGTTTTGGGATATGTGGTTTTGGCTCCTATCTCTACTCTCACCATCAAACGAAGAATTTCGAAGGTAGATCACGAACTCATTGTTAACATATAATGTCGATCTTAATGACAAACAAGTTGGCCACCCCTGGTATAAAGAACGAAGTAGTGTTCTTGAATTGTAATTTAACATTGCATGCCATGGACTGAGTACTCATATCAGTTCCTACTAAACCAAACTCCAAACTAACCTATAAGGACAGTGTAAAAACCATTGTGCTAGCAATTTCACAGTATGACGCTAAAACAGTGTATGACCTAGAGTGCAATAACCTTGGTCATTTTTGTCTATGACAAAGACCTGACAAAGGCAGTAATTGATATAATGGAGATATAATTTTAATTTCTTTTTTTTTATACCAATTTAATATTATTTGCAAAACTATTTAAATGTAATTTTTCAAAAATAGTTTATCTTTTGCATACCATCTATAAGTCCAGTGTATACCATCAGTTGTATGCTTATTGTAGGTTGAGAACCACTTGTCTAGTCTACCTATGCATAATTTACTTACAAAGCAGTAGAATACATATTAACTATTATTAAATGATGCATATATACAATATATATTATTAATGAAACATTACATATGATAAAGTTATTAATGATATTATAAACCAGCATTTCCCAAACTTTTTCTATGACTGAACACTTCACAAATCCTGAAATTTTTACAGAACACATTGGTTATTTTATAATATAAATAGATATTAATAATAAATAAATTAGGCAAGTAAGTATAAAAGTTAAGAAAACTAAACAAACATTTATTATCAAATTGTAATTACGTAAAATAAAACACATGAAAATAGCAAAATAAACTAGCGACTCCAGTTTTAACTTAGCACAGCATTTAAAATCATATGAGTCTCATATTATCGAATAATATCATGATTTTTTATGGAACATAGGTGTTCCGTGGAACATAGTTTGGGAAATGCTGTTATAAGCTTTCAGTATAATAGTATTATAATAATTAATAAAAATGCTATTGTATAAAAATTAAGTACTGCTTTTTTATATTAAATTATAAAAATGATTTTAAAAATATGGATAACAGAATTTTTACATTAAGTTAAATTTGTTCACCATCAGGAAACATCTATGTATGCATGTATGGGCTAGGCAAATGGTATTAATTATTCTATCCATTTGGCACTCATTCATTTTCTGATTTTATTATTTTGACATCTAGAAAATTGACTTTCCCTATATTAATTTGATCTCTGTTGATTTTTATGTGATATAAGTTAATTGCTCTAATAAACTATTGTTAAAGCCTATAAATTCTAATAAGTGAAAATGCTTTTTCTCTACTGATAATATGCATACATACAGGAAAAACTAAAATATTGTTTCAATTTATTTAATATTGTTTTCAATTTTGCTTATATGATCTATGCTAAGAATTATTAGAAAATTATCTTATTCTGATTCAATGTATACTGTATAGAATTATTTTTTAAGACTACAGCTATGCTAAATACTTATAAATGCTAGATAATGTAAAATATATACAATATATTATTTGGTTAATGAATACGGTTGGAAGAAGATATCAGAGGAATTTGTTATTCAGTTTGAATGAGATTACAAGACAGTTGTTTATTTACAGATGCTTATTTCACTGTTTTTAATTATTAATGGTAAGTTGTTTTAATATATTTTTGAAAATATTTTATGTACTTAAATACAATATTATATATTTATTTATTGGTAGAAATTTAGAATCCTTGCTCTTCTTATGACAATATAATTGTAAGACTGCACATTGAATGATTATGTATTACTGTTTAACACACAAACATCATAATATATTAGATGCTAAAGTATATAATAATTGTGAGAGAAGGGACAACTATGAAGCATTGAATATTTGGCCTTTAAGATATAAGAATTTAATTCAAGCAAGGATTCTATAATTACCGTTTTATTCATATTTATAGGAGAATAAAACAGCACTATAAGCAAGGTATTCACAGATTTATTAATCAGGAAAAACGTTTTTGGACTTGATTAGAGTCCATCATCAGTTCTACAATACTTAAGAAGGCATTCCATAATTCTCATACCAGTATCGAACAAATTTTAAACAGTAGAATCATAGAATAAAGAATTCTACTGTTTAAAATTCTGCTGTTTAAAATTTGTTCAATACTGGTATGAGAATTATGGAATGCCTTCTTAAGTATTGTAGAACTGATGATGGACTCTAATCAAGTCCAAAAACGTTTTTCCTGATTAATAAATCTGTGAATACCTTGCTTATATTGCTGTTTTATTCTCCTATTGACGATTAAAGCAAGTGTTTGTGATAGTTTTGGCTATTCATATTTTATGATATATTTTATTATATTACAAATCATTTCTTTATTTTTAGTAAAATGAATGCTGAATGGAATCTTGAAAATATTTTATATTTAATAGAACATTACAGAATAGTTAGCTTATGAGATACAAGTAATAAATACTACTATTCAAAAAACTAGAAAAAATGATTGATGAAAGAATATTTCTAAACAGTTTAATATTGGTAATGTTATACAGAAAAATGAATCTCAATTTCCTTGTTCTGAAATTAAAATGGAAAAGACAAAAACTACAAGTGTAGTTAAAGGTATTTATTCCAAATTTCTTATTATTTTTGTATATGATGATAATTTTTATTTTTAATGCTATATTTAAAAAAGTTATTTCATATATAGTAAACTCTCTTAAATATATCATACTTTAGTTTTGCAACATGCTAGATTTTAAAATATGCAGATACTAAAGAAGTACAGATTACTTGCCATTGGCAAAAATGACAATGTGAAAATATATGCATACTTTAGATCTGAGATGATGAATTTGTAGCATTTATTCCCAAGGTAGCATGCAACATTTAGTGCTGTTCCATGATTCATTCTAAAATGCTTTAATTTATACTTTTGTTAATAGTAAAATAATGAATGCATGTAAATTAACAACAGGATTTTCCTTTTTATCTAAAAAAAAGCTCCATTAATATTATTACTAATTTATTAATTTTACTTCTTATGAATTACTAATATTAATTATATATAATTTCTAAAGCTGTCCCATTTAAAACAATTTGGAAATGATTGACTAGATAGTGTTCTTGGATGATTATAATATTGTAGATCCAAAATGCAATTCTGAGAATTTATATACAAATATATCCTCCTTAATGCACATTCATTTAACATATTTTTGCTGTAATTTACAGTTAATTTTACTACCATCCTTGTTATAATGTATCACTGCTCACCTAATGTACAGTACATTAAAATTTCCATCATTCCAAAACTGTCAATGCAGTGAAATGGTAAATGTCATCAGTATAGTATATACTGGACGTAATTTTATTTTTATAGTTTATCGTAATAAAAAATACTTTTTCTTTAATTTGTGAAAAAATACAAGTTGTTGTTATATTTCATGATTTTTTTTCTACTTTTTATAATTTCTTTGAAATCTGAATGGGTTTATGATTGATGCCAAAGCAAACTTTTCATTGGCTAATTTGAAGAAACAAATCATTGCTATAGCAATTGCTATTCAAAGTATACAAAATATTCAAATAATAAGACAAGATACAGTGAAACCTCTCTATGTTGGACACATTTGGTTCCTTCAAAATGTGTTCAACTTAGAGAGGTGTCCAACATAGAGAGATTCATAAAATCAAAACTTTTTCTAAACATACTAAACCCAAATATTTTTAATTTTATTGCAATAAAATATTGTGGCTATAATATGGCTAGTTTTGGTTTGATTTTTCTCAATGCTCAGTGTTTGTATTGTATATAATAAGTAAATCATGAATTTATAAGTCATCAGAAACCACCTCAAGGCATGATTAATCAATGTTATAAGTTTCTCTTTCACAAATTCTTTTGGTTAATCTTCTAAACTTAAATAAAATTTAAGATTTTATTTCAACCAATATTCAAAAAGTGTCCATCTTATTACAAACAGTCGTTCAAGATACAAGATAGAGAGGTGTCCAAGATATAGAGGTTTGTACATATAGTAAAATATAGGCTTTTGTCCGGTTCCAGGAAAAGTCGTTCAACATAGGTGTCCAACTTGACAGATTTCACTGTATAAGAAAGTGAAATCAAAATAAAATGTGCAAAAGAAATTTTGTTACTTAAAATATTACAAATTGAAGCACTTTACACAGTTTGTTACATAAATATCTTTTATTCTTAGTACTTTCAGTTAGTTTAATGACCATCTTCAACAAAAATACAAGATTAGAATTGAACGTGTTTGAATTACAGACACGCACTAAAGTTCTAGATTTAAAAATTTTTTTAAATATTTTTAACTTGTATTAAAATGATGCACATTTCTATTATATTAGATTGATGCATAATTCCATAGCATTCTGATTTGGCCTGGCAACACTGCATTGCTAGTTCAATTTGTTTACTGTTTTTACATTGTCACTGTTTACTTTGGAGTGTTGTCTTGTGTACTAGCTGTCAGCGAGATTGTTACAAATTATTGTTATTTCTTCGTCTGGATATAATTTTTTCAATAAAATCACTGGCTGTACAATTTTCATATTCATGACGGACAAGATTGTTGACAAAATTTGTAAAATCTTCAGTTAAAATTTTATAATGATAGTTCTCAGGAACAGCACTCAGTTCTTCTCCTAGGTCAAAGTTATTGACCTCTTGCATTCCTTCCTCAATGAAATTTATAAGGAACCCAGCTTTTATTAAAAAATTTCTGAATAATTAATTGTAAAGCTTCTTGTCATTCAACATAAATCCATCTCACTGTATCCCAAATAGTAAATGATCAACAACTTGCTTCTTTTGGTCTAATGTTAGTTTGTTTAATTTCTTTTACTGTTTTTTAATATCTCTAAGGAAAGTTTAATCACAGCAATAGAAGAAACAGTATGCAATTCTCAAAGAAAAAAATAAAATATAAACCAACCAAACCAAGCCAATTATAGCCCAAATATTTTTAATTTTATTGCAATAAAATATTGTGGCTATAATATGGCTAGTTTTGGTTTGATTTTTCTCAATGCTCAGTGTTTGTATTGTATATA